>JAJHUR010092910.1:10862-25019 GCA_027495735.1 Lutjanus campechanus
CGAGAATAAGCCATTTTATATGTACTCACCACTATGCCGATGTGATGATAAGTGAAGATCTTCAGTTCACAAAACAATCCTGGAGTTTTAGGAGAAGCAGAGTAGCAGCCTCATCCAGTACAATGGCAGTGAATGGAGACCACGGATAAAACGTTAAAAAAAGCACACAAAATGTCTCCATCCTGCTTGTGTGGTGTAATCCAAGTGTCCGCAAGCCGCGACATTAAAAATTAACCGCAAAAGACGCCATTTTCGCCACGTTTTTAGAAGAAATATCAGCTGTTGCACGTAGCGTAGGATGTAAACATGGCGGCGTCGATCTCGCGAGACTTCGGCATGTGCGGCCATTAGGATATATACGAAGTCTCGCGAGTGTTATGGGCATGAAAATAAATATTAAAAAATTGCCAACAGGTACTCTTAATTATTTGTGTATTTCTACTTCTTACTGAATCGATATTGAAGAATTTAAATCAATATCGAATGGAATCGAAATCGAATCGAATCGAAACCTAAAGAATCGAAATTGAATCGAATCGTGAGGTTCTTAACAATACCCAGCCCTACAGCCCTGCATAGCACCTAACTGCACCAAGTTATATATCCATACGTTTCCATTAAATAATAAATTTAAAGTCAACATTAAAATTAAAGGAACAATTAAATTCTTTAATTGTTCCTTTAAAGTTGAAATGAAATGAAAAATGGTCCTCTGTCATATTGTGCACCTATTAAACAATATCTGCCCAAAAAATACAAATACAAAAAAAATATTCTTTGTATTCTTGTATTAAAATCTAATCATGTCTTTCTTCCTGTAAAACCTTCCTTCCTGTGTGCTTATAGGCTTGAACCAACTAATTTCAACGAATAATATCATGAGATCCACCCATCAGTCAATCTTCAACTTTTAGCAACACAGAGCTAAGATTCATTAGTCAGCTAGCTAGCAACAGCATGGTAGGTTGGTTTATGACACGCGCACTGTTCAGTGTTCAAATTAAATTCCTCCTAGTGCCTATTCTGTTTCCCTCAGAAATCCGTCACGACACAGAAACTTGATACTCTCGAGATGCTGTTTCATCTGGACTATAAGTGATGTTAAAAAGAGCGTACAGCACTAACTACTGTAGCATCTCTATTTCCCATCTGTATTCACAGCATGATTGATTTTCAGCCACTAAAGTAGTGCTCAACCTGACGGTTAATAAGCGTGTTTACACTCATTTTCAGGCCAGATGGAGTTTACAATGCATGTAATTTGCTATATATAGTTGAAAGTAGTGGATGTAGGGCCAGTGTTATTTCCTAGGAGTGGAGAAATGGTTCTCCATTATTGATTTGCTCCATAACTGAACAGTTGTGATTCTAATTATAATGACATTTATGGGGAAAACTCACACTTTCCAAATATTTAAAATAGCATGATGCGTTCATTATATTTAAGTCTTTTTTTTAAATATCCACCAGAAACAAATTTAAATGGGGAAAGTGGGGACTTCACCTTTTTAATTCTTGCCTAGGAGTATCATAGAAAGCAGACAATGCCCCTTAAACTGTTAAACAGATTGTATGTATATCCAAAAGACATTTTTTCCCTCTATAATGATCCAGTAACTGTGAGAATTTATCAGTGTTTTGAGTGCCAACCATAGTATAATCATAAATTCCATCTCATGTGAAAAACAGGTAAGTAATCAAAGCGTTGCAGAAAATATTCAAGTGACGATTATTATCTGCTACTATAGAGAGGGGGGGTGCAGTTGACAGCTGACGCCAACTACATAGGGTTAGCAACACATCAGGAAGGCTTTTGTCTTGAAGATAAAAACATATAAAGACAAAGGGCCTGTCTTTGTGATGATGTTGACATGAGTGCTGGTGACATTAGCTTCACAGTTAGAGGGGAAGAAAGAGAGAGGAAATGTGTCTGTATGCACATGAAGGTGTGAGATTATTCATGAGTTTATGCCGTTTTAAATTATGTATACTGTGGAAATCCCTTATTGTGATAACGTCTGTACAGGTCAAATTGATCACTGTAACTGGATGATTATGGTAACCATCTTTTTCTTTATCTCTGTTTCTTGTACTGATTACTACAGTATCTTATTGATAATTGTATACAACCCCAGTTCCAAAAATGTTGGTGGGTTGTGTAAAACATAGATAAAAACAGAATGCAATGATTTGCAAAAACTTGTGATCAAACTGAACTTGTTTTTTTGCAAATATACATTCATTCTGAATTTAATGTCTGCAGCATGTTCCAAAATGTTGGGGCAAGGGCATTTTATCACTGTGATGAATCACATTTTCTTTTAACAACGCCCAGTAAGCGTTTGGGAACTGAGGACACTAATTATTGAAGCTTTTGAAATGAAATTCTCTCTCATTCTTACTTGGTGCTCAGCAGTTCACGGTTTCTGTTGTTGTTTTTTATGCCCCTTTAATGCACCACACATTTTCAGTGGAAGACATGTCTGAACTGCAGGCAGGCCGGTATGGCACCTGAACTCCTTTTTCACACCACGGTACCTTCACAAATTCAAAGCCAACTGAACAAGCCAATTATTTAAACTGAATTTGTGTCAGAATGGTTCTATCCCAAACTTTTTCATCCATACAAGCAGCTGATCACTGTGACTGTGATCATTGCAAGTGTTTTCCGCTGTAATGTGTTTTTACACACACACAAGCGTGATCACAGAACTTTGTGTGCACCCATTCTCCCATGTCTGCGTGCGTGTGTGCATTATTCCTCCTCCACTCCAGAGAGATTGGTGTCACAAGATTGCAGGGGTCAAGTTTGTCCATTCAGATGCTCACAAAAGAACATTTCCCCTCGGGCAGCTTCAATGAGACTTTAAAAAGGGAACTATGTATGAAGGAGTTGTTTTCCAGCTGACCCTCCTGGCAGCTGGACGTCATGGTGTCCCGACAGAGCTCCACCTCTTGACGTTGGGAGTGATGTAGTCGAGGTCAAATGGCTGGTTTGGAGTCACGACCTTGAGAGTTAAGGGAGATCTCAAAAGTCTCACTCTTCAGACATTTGATTGGGACAATAGATAATTAAGAACTTTAGTTTAGAGACATGCAAATATGCACTTAAATCCATACGCAGCACTGCTTACTGGCCGTCTTCAGCTCAAACCATACAGTGTGGAATAAGGGGCTTGTTCTTCTTCCATTTCTCCCTCCCCTCTCACTCAAGCCTCCCCTGCTGAGCCCAGACGGGGCTTCTGTTCTACACCCTCCTTTTTCCTCCTCCTTCCCAAACATTTCAGATTTCCCTCCCCTGGGGCTGAAAGAAGCCCATTACCTCACTGTCCTGTCTCAATGCGAGCAATGCATACACACACACAACCATGTCAGCCCGGGCTGACAGGAGTCGTGCTGTGCAGTAACACCCGACCCACTCTGTATCTGTGGCACCAAGCTGTGCTATAACCGACTCAGTCTTCCCTCATAAACGCCACGCCGGTCCCTTTAAGAACCGCAGCACCCAGCATCCTCCGCTGCACGCTGGCGCTACGTGATGTCACTACGAGGCTCCTTGCTGGGTCTGCTCTCTGTCATCTCCTCTCCTCTCCGTCTTTTTTCTTTTAGCTGTTTTTTTTTCACAAAGGATCTATCTTGCCCATTTCTTCATTTTCGTTACACTTCAGATCCCCTCTTTCCTCCAAACTCCCCCATGGCCCGAGACTCTAAACAGGAGCGAACAGTAAGCCACGATGTCCTCCCCCAGTTTCTGTTCCGGCATGTCCTGCTGTCCTGCTCGGGAGTTCTTGAATCAATTGCGTGCTTATCAATCTGTCAGCTGTAACTTGTGCTGCTGTATGAATGTGACTACCCCTGCGGGACAACGTATTCTGGATGTGGATCTGATTTGTATCTATTATGTCTCTGAATGGAAAATGACGGCGGTACAAATTTGTCTGTCTGGTCTGTCTGTGGAACGTACCGTAGACAACATCAGCATCACCAGTGGCAGCATGTGGAAGATGTTGCCCACACACTCAACAGTGTTGGTCTAATGGAGCTCTGTGGTGTTCTATTATGTCCTGGAAAAATGGCATGTATCTTGACGGTGCACTGTATGTGTGTGTCTGCCTGCCATCAACTGAGCCACAGAGATAAAATACATTTTCATCCAGCTATAATTCCTCCCACTGCCCCTTTCAGAGGGCATTTAGCAAAGCTCTCCCAAAAGCTGGAGGGTGAATTCCTGGCTGCCAAAACGAAGTGTCTATTGTGGCCTTCCTCTCTGTGCCGGGTATGGAATCCAGCTTCCTGTAGATAGCCCCTCATTCATCACCTGCTCTGAATAGCACGCAACGTCCGAAGATAGGGCCATGGATAGAGCAGGCACCGGGCACAGAGGCTGTGGATCTCCGCTTCTCTGGCAGGCCAGGTAGGGTGCCGTCAAGCACAATGTGCAGGGGATTAGCTTCAAAGCAGGGAAGCGAATGGGCCCCAGGCCCCTGCTGTCCTTTCAAGGCTCCGGCTGGGGCTGCACGGCGGGATGGTGTGGGGGTCACTGGTCCCCCCGCCATGGGGGAGTGGGAACAGAACAGAGCCTGGGAAAGGCTTGGGGGGCTCGGGGCTGGCAAGGCTCACCTCTCAGCAGGTGACTCCGCTCACAGGCGTGCTGGGATACAGACTTGCTTCAGATGACAGGATGATTAAGCTTGAAAAACTGGGGCTTTCTTTCCCATTAAACATGTTTTATTTTCCTCTGCTGTGTTGCGCGTAGCTGGTTGTCCACTGTATATGTTTGTACCGTAACCAAGCCTTCACGGTGATTGGTCCACACAGGTCCTCCTTGCTATACTTTGACTTTAGACATCCTTCATTAGCAGCATAAATCCCAATTAGAGCAGCCCGATAGTTACTGCTCAAGCATCATCCCATTTATTGTGAAAACAATTGATCAAAATTAATCGTGAGAATTCAAGTACAGGTAAAAGCAGCATCAAGAGTCATTTCGCATCTTCTCACCTCTCAAAGTTTCTCCAGTTTTGGTTTCTGATTTGGGTTTATAATGATCATCATAGTCAACGCCTAAGCCGATTTTCGCATGCTGTCAGGCGCATAGCATGGGGCATCGGGTGGTTACTGCAGCCAGATGGCTAACCCCTGCCAGCTTGCATGCACAGCCCAAACTAACTGCTCTTTTATCTGCCGAATGCAGAATAGTGCGAGAGGGACAGATTTGCAGAGAGAGGAGTGGGACATTGAGGGCCGGTCTGTACAATTGGCAGGAGAGGTGGGAGGGCGGGGGAACAGCCAGATGTAAACACATCACGTCGTGCTCTGACAATGTGAGGAAGCGGAAAAACTTTTCTCGCTTTTTTCCCCCCTCCTTCCCACCAATTTCGCCAATGTGGTCGGGCACATGGGTCTTCTAGATGGAGGGAAGGGGGTAGAGGGAATAGGACGAAGAAAGGTTGAATGGATCGGTGGATGGACAAGTTGTCATGACGACAGGGTTGCTCTGAGTGTGTGTTGGCTGATGAAGTCTCTCTTTGCCTGCTTGTCCAATCAGATGGCTGAGCAGCGCATGCAGCACGAGCAGGAGAGGACGCGGCTACAGCAGCAGCACAGCGCGGAAAAGGACAGCCTGGTCCAGGAGCGCCAGCGGGAGGTGGGCAGCCTGGAGAGGCAGGCCAGGGCCGCCCTGCAGCAGCACCAGCAACACACCCAGGAGTGGAGGAAGCGCGATGCCCAGGTAGGGGGTCTCCACTGATCCATGTTTGGACAGACACACACACACGCTGACCCGCCGCACTCCCGTGGACAACCATTTTGTATTTTGCCCATTGACGTTTTCCTGGGGTTTCAAAAGCACAGCGGGTTAAGACACTTTTTTACTTGAAGTAAGACAGATATTGATATCGGATGTGAATAATTTTTTAGATCGCTGTATATTTGGCGCCAGCCGACGGAAGAATTTAAATACTGTTATTTGGATAACTTTATTTGGGTAAAAACAGTGGTGCGCGGAACAACAAGTTAAAAAAAAATGGCATAAACGAAACAAAAAAAAACAAACACATTGTCCCAACTTCCAGCGATTTTCTGATGTTTTTTTTAAATATTTTTTTTATCACAGCGGGGTTTCGTGATAGAAGTGTAAAGACTTCAAATCCAGAAACCACAGGTAGCCAGATGAAGGAGAGGAGATCTGTGCTGTTGAGCGCCAAGCTTTTATTCGAAAATCCTGGGTTGAATTTCTCTTTTATTTCCCGCTGTACGGTTGTGGACCAGCGTCAACCGCCCGGTACTCCCACCGAAGTGCATCTCTGCATGGCATTCTCCTCTCACCGCAGGTAGCCATCTCCCGGCGGAAAGCGCTGGTTATTCTGTTATTCCAGCACTGATGCCCACAGTGAGTGTATGACATTTGGGTCTGTATTAATGTTCATCCCTGACACTGAGAGGGCTATTCTGTTACTATTTAGCCAAACCAGCAGCAGTTCTTCATCTCATACCTCCTCGCTCTGTCTTCGCCTCCTTCAGCCTGGGCTAGCATGGAGCTCTGTGGGAAGCCATTTGACAAACCAGCCCCCAGCTGGGGATGTGTTTGACTCTTCAGGCTTCCTGATGAAATGGACATTGTCAGCATGCAGAGAATTTTTATTTTTTTGCTATTATCTGGAGATAGGGATCCAGCCAGATTTGTGGACAAAATGGGCTCATAACTGTGGGCACAGATGGTGCCAGACGCTGAGTGAATGGCGAAGAAATTGTACTTAATGTTAAAAGTTTTATTTTTTGTTTTGCCACGATTAAGTAGGGGCTTTTGGGAGATAGTTTACATTTATCACTAATAAAAACATATTTTAAAAAGGTGTTTACCTACCCTGTAACAAAGGTGGAAGCCTATATTTTTTTGTGAAATGCAACAATATTTGACCCCAATTTGTCTCTAGTCTTTTTTGTTAAAGCTTCTACAAGGAACTTTCATATTTTGTTATGTTATTTTTGACTTTGGAGGCCCCTGTGGACAAGAGCTCTCCTGTTTCCACTACAATAACCACAAACTATGACATAAAAAATGGAATTATCTAAATTAAAGTCCTTTATAACTGGCTAACGTACTACTCACTGTGTACGTTGTGACTACTGTGAATGCCAGTGAAAATGTAAACAAAGGCTTGTCTCATCTGTTTTCAGGGTCTGACCTGGTGGCAGACATTAAGAACAACTATGAAGAAAAAGCAGATCATTTCACTGATGGTCTCGTTGATTTACGTAAATCATACAGAGGAAATCTGATAAACAGAGACTGTTTCATAACCAGTTAAAAACTCCTTGTAGTAGCTTTAATGTTTACACTTTAGATGTTAACAATGAAACGAGAGGAGATGTTTCCACTCAGGTTGAAAATGCCCCCTGTCGTGGCTCAAATGTCAGAATATTCCGTCATTTGTAACTTCTGTGACACATTTAGGCATTTATTTTATAGACTACCAGATATCTAAAACGTCTTTAAAAAAGCATGAGGGAAAAGTCTTGTGTCCTCTCTAATGTTCCCTTGTCTAATATTTTTGGCAAATGTCTTTCACAGCGCCGATGGCACCAGCTAGTGTGTTGTTTGGTTTTGTGGAGACGGCGTCACAACAGGACACTTCTGCTGATAACACGCCGTCCTCAGATTGTCAAAATGACGTGTAGTTTGACGAATCTTAGCTTCTCGAGAGGTGACAGAAAACAAACTTCCCCGGCACTCATCTCGTATTCTCAGTTCCTGTTTGCTCGTGCGGCGTTTTGAGTCGAGATCAGACGCCCGCCTAATGTCAGAAGTTAAAGCGGCAGAAATCAAGATTTTTCACTCAGGCCTCGGAAAGATGGAGGACAGGATCGTGAGGTTTGTGGGGATGTGAGCTGGTTTGACTTCCTGTGTGAGCACTGTTGAAATGACAAGATGCTGGCACACCAGCAACAGATATGTATTAAACATGAGTTTTTTTTACGTTGAGCAAAGCCACTTATTATTAAACACTTTTTCTTTACCAAAGTTGTTTACCCCCTGAGAACTCTGTCACACTGATGGCAGTGTGGCCCTCACCAGCAGCCTTTCTGAACACATGACACAGGCCTGTGAAAGTTGTGAAAATATGACTTGAATTTAAAAAAAAACAGCATTTTGTTGATGCTTACAGAAAACATGGAGCACTCCCTGTAAAGTGCATGCCACACCTTCTTTTCTCTTTATTTTTTCTTGTGCTTTAGAGGGTCTCAGATAGAGCTGCAACAATTATTTGATTATTAATCAATTATTACGTTAATTAGAGGCTATTTTGATCATTGGTTAATCTGTTTGAGTAATTCTTTAAGAAAAAAAGGCCAAGAGCAGAACCATTATGTATTATCACAATCACTGTTTCTCAAACCCCAAGATGACGTCCTCAAACCCAAAGATATTCAGTTTTAAAGCTGTAACGATTAATCAGTTCTGAATTGATTATTAAATTAGTTTCCAACTATTTTGATAATCGAATAAATGGTTTGAGTAATTTTTTTAAGAAAAAAAAGTCAAAATTCTCCGATCTCAGCTTCTCAAATGTGAATATTTTCTGGTGTCTTTACTCCGTTATGACAGTAATCTGAATATCTTTGGATTGTGGGCAAAACAAGACATTTGAGGACATCATTTTGGGTTTTGGGAAACTGTGATCAACATTTTTCACCATTTTCTAACATTTTATAGACAAACAACTGATCAGTTAATCGAGAAACTAATCAACAGATTAATCAGCAGTGAAAATAATCGTTAGTTGCCCTAGCCTCAGGACTTTCTTTCCAGCCGATCAAACAGCACACTCCCACCACATGGGTCAGATGGACCATGATATTATCATCCAGTGACATGTCACTAACAGACATGCTGTGGCAATTGAACCCAGGCCTCATTATTTCTGCTTCTCTCCGTCTCACACTTTCTCTCAGTCTTCCTGGAAGGACAGTTGCAGCAAGGAGAAGTTGGCTCAGGGAACAGCAAATGTCACTCACACACTCATAGGATGAGTAATACCCACTCATCCCCTTGATGTGGCGGGACACTAATAAATAGCATTCCTGACTCCCGCCTTGTGTTTGAGAAGGAGAGCCAATGAGTCGTAGCAGCGATCGGAGGGAAGAGCTAAAAAAAACACTCACACAGGGACACATTGTCCTCATCCCACCAGAGTTTGTCAGAGTTGTTTTTGTAGAAACTTCACCCGTCATGACGCAGCTTCACGTTATAAAGGCTATATGACTCATCTGATGACTATATCATTCAATATTTGTCAACATTCACACTTTAAGCTATCTTTCCTTTGCATTTGCTTTAATATGTCCAATGAAAGAATCAGAATTAAGCCGCTGGATTCGAGGCCTGCCTGGTGTGCAGTTGGCATCCCACTGACTCAGAGGATTAACTCATGATTTCCAGCCTTGTGGACCTGAATGTTGCTCTTAAATGAATAAGCGATTTCTTAAACCGTTTTTATTTTAATACCAAAGTGTGAAAGGAAGCTTTCAGCTGGCTGTCCGTCCAGGACGATGAAACGTCTTGCCGGTAATACACGTTTGCCCGCAGCCAGTGCTGTGTTGTTCTGTTAGCTGATCAATGCCCCCCAGAGGACGAAGGGGTTTTGTAGACAGTTTTGGGGATCCATCACATGTGCATCGGCACAGAAAAAAATATTTGTTTTTTGTTATTTACTTTTCATTAGATTTTTTAGACACAGATGGCCACAGTGATGCATCTGTTCCAATTGGGCACAAAACACAAGTTTTAAGGAAGAAAAGGTAATTTTTAAGCAAAAGAGTCAAAATCGTCTGATTTCAGCTTCTTAAATATGAATATTTTCTGTTTTCTTTACTCCATTATAACAGTAAAGTGAATATCTTTGGGTTGTGGGCAAGACAAGACATTTGAGGACGTCGTCCTGGCCTTTGGGAGACACTGATTGTCATTTTTAATGAAAATGAATTATTTTAAATTGGAAGATATGCTGCTATACAAAATTAAGCTTCAAAGTTGACCAATTTTCATCAAACACCTAGAGAATTTTTTTAATTTATTTTTTATTAGGATTTACTTATAAGGACAAAGAATTGCCAAAGTGATGCAGATGTACCAAAACACAGACTTTAAGGAGAATAAAATAAAACATTTGTATGTTGAAAATCAAAAAAAACAAATGCTAAAAATATATATATATTTAAACAACAAGGGTAGGATCCATCTCTTACATAACAAAATCTGAATTAGAGCTGCAAAAATGAATTGATTATGAATCAATTATGAAATTAAACATTGATCAATCAATTTGAGTTTTTTTTTTCTCTGATTTTAACTTGTGAAATTTTAATATTTTCTGTTTTTTTAGTTCTCTAAACTGAATAATTTTTGGTTGTGGACCAAACAAAACATTTTAAGGACGTGATCTTGGGCTTTGGGGAACACTAATCAACTTTTTTCACCATTTTCTGACATTTTATGGACCAAACAACTAATCGATTAATCAAGACAATAATCAACAGATTAATTGACAGTGAAAATTAGTTGCTACCCAAATGTATATATCAGCCCATAATGGTTCTGCCCTTGGAGGATAGAAAATAATTTTAAATTGAAGGATATGTCCTATGCTGTACAAAGTCAGGCCTTATAGTTGACACAGGGGTAAACCATGTTGACCAGTTTTCATCAAACATATAGAAAAACTACATTTCACACAGAGGTCCCACTAGACAGTAAATTTTCCACTAAATTTTCCAGATTTGTGTAGAAACTTTCATCGGACTTTGTCTTTATTTTGTAAGCTCTAATAAATGAATCTTTCTTATCTTCCAAAAGGCAGGTTTGGAGAATTTAGAGATTCATTGTGTTATATGATAAAACAATTTAATATATTTCACCGTTTCTATTGTTCCTACTATTTTGTGTCTGTGAGGCTGTTCAATTGTTAAGCATTAGTAAGAGTTTGACTTCAAAAACTAGGGCCAGCATTAAAAATTAATTTGAAGCCTTGTTTTTTTGCAAACAGCAGAATTGTTTGTTCTCTGTAAAAACCCATCATTCATATTTTTCCCACCAGCTCCTCCTCGAAACTCATTTTATGGGTATTATTTTCCAGAATAATTATGTCTTTTTTAAAGGAACGTACGCGCCATCTGGACTTCAAACAGCATGGAAGAGAGCGAGAGTCTTGTGAGGTCTTTCTTCTGGGCCGTGATGGACTAAATAATGATGCTGTCAATTTTTCAAAGCAATTCCATCCCGAGTACGCGATTAAGATGAGTCAGATGAAGAGGGTGATGACAGACTAAGTCAAAGCTAAGAGGCTGTCTGATGAAGAGAACAAGGCAGACAGCTCGGCCAGCGTGCACATTGACTGTCTCGGCGCTTGTGTATTGTCATTTACCAAATGATTGGTCCCTGAGATTTGGTATCGTCAAAGTGGATCTTGTCTTGTTACTCAGTGATTTCCAGTAACGGATGAGTGTCCCACTGAGCTGGCCTGTCACTGTGTTTGTGGTTCTTTAAATGATTTCATCACATCTTCGTATTTATGTCAGAACCCAGCTGATTTTTATTTTTTCATTCAGAACGATTGATCATCGGCAAAGTCATCAGTGAGTGCTCATGCTCTGTGATGTGTGGAGTGTTACAACATGATTTCTTTCAAACCAGGAAGCCATTTAGTATGTGCATACATCACATCTTGGATCTCAGCCAGATGAATTTTTATTTGACAGCAGTAAAACATTCATTACAACAGTCACACCTACGTTTTCTTGGCTTAGTTCAGTCAAATAATGCATACATGTTTCTATATATATACACACACACACATGCACACATCAGATTCTACATTCTACACATGTAGTTGAAGGAGAAATCTGTAATATATTTACTGTAATAAATCATAAAATGATGAGTGATGTTTAATTGGAAATTAAGAACCATGCTGAGTTGAAATACTTGCTTTTCTGACAACAACGCTACAGCTGTGGTGTCGTCCTTTGAAATGTCCATTTCAGGCCAGGATGACTGTTTTTGTTTGCCTGTTTCACATTAATTAGATCAAATTCATGCCGAATGTTTGCCGAATGACTAAGTGTCTCTTTATGACTCGTAAGAAATCAATAACCTTGTAGAGGGAGTAGATGACATTTAAACTTAATACGTAATATTATAATGGGGTCTGGCAGGCAGAAGGTAGGCAGTGTCCAGTGTCTCCAACTCCAGAGTGTGTTTTTTCAGAGCAGTAGGCTTTTGTTTTCAGAATAACGGGCTTAACTTTACATCGACAGATAAGTGACGGTTATAAACAGCTGATCAACTTACAGCGTAGGACTTGTCATCACTTCTTATTGTCAAATTACAGTTTTGCCCTCGTCTTGCGCTCCTGCAGTGGTCCTGCAACTTGCCTGAGTTTCTACAAGTCTGGGGAGAAAGGCAGGGGGAAACAACTCACTTGAACCATAGACTGTACATTAAATAAGATTTAAAACTATTTAATATATTATCCATGGCTCCAACCTGCTATCTAGGCTGCGGTACTCATTTTTGGACATGCAATTGTTACATATTGCTCCTTTAAGAAGTTCCTCTCTTGGGGAAAAAATGTCAAATGCATAGATTATGTGTTAGACATGAATAATGATAATATGAGGTTTATTAGACTATCAATTAGGGCTGGGCAATGTATCGATGTTAATATCGATATTGTGATATGAGACTAGATATCATGGATTTTTTGCAGCCGATACAATAACTGATAATTACCTGCTTCTCATGTCAATACAAATAAGATAACTAATAATTTCACATGTTTTTATTTTGAAAAGAAGTTGATATCACCTGTAGTTGATGCACACCTAAGGGTCAGAAAGGCTCAGATGTAGTGAGCAAAGATGAAAGATTTAATGTTTCACAGCTCTGACTGAACCAGATCTGACTGACATCACTATTACAATGAAAACAAACAATGGCTGTCACTCTTCAAATGTTCATTTTGTTTTAAAGTTTATCAAAAAAAACTTCACAACATACTTTGGCTTGTATGGAGCATTTTGCCTAAGAATTCAAATTAAATGTTGTGATATTTGATTTTGTCCATATTTCCCAGTTTTATTGGATAGTAAAATTCCACAGCAATGCATCATATTTTAGTGAGATACACCATATGTTTGAATTTTTGGAATGTTATTTTAGAGAAAATGTTTATATGGAGTTCGAAATCATGTATCAGGGCATAGTGAGTTGGATGTTGTTTTTTTACTTGTAACGCAAAGTCTTTACAAAATAAATAAAATAAAGCAAATGGGGCAACAATTGGTAGGGATAGTGTGAGGGCTACATAAATTAAACAGTGATGGTTATGGCTGTGAAGAGATCATAAAGAAAATGTGTGTTAAAGGAATTGATACCTCTTTCATGTACGTACGTGCATTAACAGTGGAGCTAGAGGCAAGAGTTGATTGGCTTAGCTTAACATAAAGACTGAAACAGGGGAAAATATCTAGTCTCAGAGCTCAACAATCTGCCTAGCAGCACCTCTAAAGCTCTCTAATTAACATGTTGAAAATTGTTTGTTTAATCTGCACACAAACTGAGCTCCATAGTTAATACACAGACATGAAAGTTTTCAAATTCAAAACTTCTCTGAGTCGAAAGCATCTATAAGTGAAGTTTAAAGCGCAGGTCAACAGAGTTAAAGGTAAAAAAAAAAATGTTCCACCTGTCATGCTAATGCAAACTATACTCACAGCAGCCATTTGAGCTGTCACAGCAGGAAAAGCTCAGGTGTAACTAATGAGATTAATTATGGCTCCGTTCCATTTAGATGTGCCTGTGAGCCATGTCAGTAAACCAGCATGTACAATACCAGAACCCTGGCAGTGACATGCCTGCATGGAATACAACTATCATAAATGTTATTCGTTACACCTGAGTTTGCCAAGTCATAATATCTGCCGCCTGGTTATAGTTATGTAACCTTCATGTAAGGCTTTTTGGATGGGAAGCATGTCACGTTCTTCTTATGTTATGACATATTTAATGTTTGACAGTAATCCTCAAACATTTTTAATACACCAGTAGAGTAATGTTGCCTTTTTTCCTACTTCTTTTTTTTTTTTTTTTAATCTTTT
>JAJHUR010092911.1:0-25716 GCA_027495735.1 Lutjanus campechanus
AAAAAAGAAACAGAACTCAATGATTATCTGGACAGGTTCATCAGAGAACAGTGTTACATGACAAAACAATTTGAGTGCAAAAAGATCCATCAGTTTTCAAAATTCACAGATGAGGCACTGTGCAAACATTCAAATAAACACCATTTATTAAATATATATTAAAAAAAAAAAAACAAGGGGAAAATGCTAGTCTGCCATAAATCTCCAGCAGTGAAGAAGAAGAAGAATGGAGTATTACAATGGTTACAGATGAGACTGAAATTAAATGTCATTGTTCTGTTCTAAAGTTTGTATTATTCGTAAATTTCATACTGCTGTCCAGTCTTAATGGGGTTTAAATTATTTTGGACATTGATTTGTGTAGTGCTAATTACTTTCACAAGGTGTGTGTAATTTCCGAAACTGAAAAACACAAAACCTGAGAATAGTTCATATTCAGCATCTGTGTCAGAGGAAATTCTGGAGAAAAAGTTGGTAGAAGGCGCCAGAAAAACATGTATGTATGTGTTTCTTGCAGACTCGGACCAGCGCTGTGGGGAAATGTAACCTGAAATAAATGGACTTTGTATTGGACGTATGTTTGTTTGTGTATATCCATGTGGTTGGTGTGGGGTGGGGTGTGGGTGTGGGGTTATTTCCAGGGTCTACTGCTCTGAACCCTGGCGTTGTCCCTCCCAGCTGTTGAGGAACCCTGTCGACTCCGAGCGCTGGAAGCTTTAGACTGTGAGCTGCTGGTTGACATGCGGCTGGACATTCGGCCTGCAGTGAACACACATGGAAACAAAACTGAAGGGTGGCAGAGTCATGAGACAGAGAAAAAAATGACACTTGTGAGTCTAAGTTTACGCTCTAAATCTCAGTCAGGAGGGATGGGCCATTCTGACCTATCCCTGCTCCATTTTGTGATCTACTGATAAGACTGGTCTGCAATGCTTTATTTTACGGGTGTCACATTTTCCAATAATTTCCTAGAAAGGACATGATGTGCAACTTCAAATTTACAGGAAAGTTCTTGGAAGCGACTATGTAATTTGGTATTAAAGGGAAAAATGGAGAAAGCGTTCAATGATACACTTCCAATCAATTTAATTGCAAGCATAAAGAGTCTTGTGCCCGGCAGGTCAGCTCAAACACAATCCATCACATGCAGAGAATAAAATCTCCAATGAAACATGACAAATGAATTGACTTTGGTTTAAATGGAGCATTTTTTGTGGACATTTTTCTTGGAATCAACAAGTGCTTTCAAACACAACACAACTCATGGCACTACTTTACAATAAAACTACCTTTATACATTATTTATAAATGGTTTATTATCAGGTTATTAGTTAGGTTGTAAACACCATTTGAATTTGAAAATGGAGGTTCTGACATTGTGGTCTTACTGTTGGAGTTACAGGGGATGAGGATCTCCTCCAGCTGCTCCTGGATCTTTGTCAGCTCATCTGATGTAAACCTCCACCTCTTCTCTGCTACCTGGGACGGCTGCTGCTGCAGCACAGAGCTCTTCTTCCAAGTCGATGATGTGGGAGAGGACAGGCACGAGGTCGGGATGGAGCCTGTCGTCATTCCTCCAGGAAATTTCTGAGCAATTACCTTGAGACCTGAGAGAGGGCGGCAGAGCGGATGATAGCCATTTTCGTATATGACACATGGTTGCTTGTCTCTGCTATGCTAGGCTACATACACTTGGTTGTAAATATCTACACGGGCTATGTTGGCTATTTACACCCTGAATGCAAATAGCACAGTTGGCTACAGACACCTGGGTGTAAATAGCCACATTAGCTACATTGATCATTTGCACCCTGGGTGCAAATAGCATGTGCCTTCAATATTTTATTAGATTAGTTTGACAAGTAAAATACATGTGCAATAAAAATAGGACACGTCATCTTCATTATGTATTACATTACTTTTAAAGAAGGTAGACTTAAAAACTTAAGTGATATCTTACCTCCAGACAGCATGAAGAGATTCTCAAATCCTCTTTCACACATGGTTGTGGCTGCCTGGCTGGCTATTCTCTCATCCTCATCATATACAATGATGATCTTCCCTGCTGCATTTTTCTGAACAGTTTGAGGGTTAAGTTCAGTCAATAGGTAGTTGTAACTGCATTTCAAAAAGCTTTTACATTGATTTTGTTCCATGAAAAAAAGGTAAATGCTTTGTGTTGTTTGTGTTGAAGGATACATATTCAAGCACTTCTTTAGTGTAGGGGTTCATTGTTCGAGACAGTGTGGCAATTGGGAAACTGTGTGCTGCAGGAGAGAGAGAGAGAGAGAGATGATTAAAACAACAAATAGGCAAATAGACACCCGATGACCGAGCTTCATATTCTGGCCACCTACCGCTGATGATGTGGCAGCGATCGTACTGGTCCCGGTCCCGTACATCTAGCAGCAGGTAGGGGCACTCCGGGTAGGGTCTGTCAGCTGGTTCAGGTGTTAATACAGACTCATTCTTCACCTTCTGACTGTTTTTGTCGAGGTTCAATTCTCCCACACCGCTAATAACACTGTAAGAGGTAAAAAGTTAGAGGCTGCAATACCTGTCATAAACAACATCACAACAGCTACACTCTTTAAATAGTTTGTTAAATTTTAATTAACCTATGTGGCGTCTGTTATTTTTATGACATGTAGTGCAAGAGTGTGGTGCAAAGTAGACATTTTTAAAATTTATTTATGGTTTATATAGCAGGGACAAGGTACAATACATGTATTATACCTGATATAGCTAAAAGCTTATATACCCTTGGCAGACACTATTTTGAGTCTTCTGAGGGAGATTCTCTTTTATAAAAATAGTTTTGGTCAAGCATTCTATGTCTTATTCAATAAAGAATGATGCACAAAGGTATCCAATGTAACAGATCACAGGTGGTCAATTATGTATGTAAGGGTACCTTACCAGTGGCAACATAGATAAGAAAGCAGAAAGGAAAAAACAAAAATGATAATCCATTTATTAAAATTCTTTTGGCTAAAGACAACCATGTGATAGGGCTGTCACTTTTTCCAACAATCATGTTTGAACAAATCTGAAATGACAAGCAATTCACAGTGTTTTCTGTAACAACATTATTACTCCCTTAGTTTTAGTTTCGTTTTTCGAGTATGAACTTTCCTCCCAAACATTCAAACGACTGTTTGAATTTCGAATAAAAAGGGTCAGCCCTATCTCAGTGATCTGGCATGTTTCAAACCAGTTAAAGTGAAATCAGAGCCTGCAAGAAAATAACTGACAGCAGCAAATGCAAGTATGGAGCAGAGTCAAACAACACTGTAGAACGACTCCACTTTCCCCTTGTGTATGTTTACCCCAGGGCTGCCCTACTTTCTCTCTCCATCTGTCCTCCACACAAGGTGAAGGTGACCTAAAAGCTCTGTCATTACAGAGGCACAGCCTGTGGCCCCCGGAGAGGCCACAGATAGAGTTACACTCTTGGGGTTCCTGTTCAAGCTGGAGGACGCAGGTGAGAGGAGGGGACGCTGAGAACATATTGAGGGAGGTTATCATGTGGTTTACAGGAGGGTGGAGGTGTGGGACAGGCAAATGTCTTAAGGGACAAAAAGTGGATGTACAGTATGTTGAGTGATGACACAGACATGGGTGTAGGGTTACAGGAGTGCTTGCTGTTCAGGGTTGTGAAAGTTGGATGTTGGGACAGAGATGGTGTGAGCCTGTGTGTGTGTGTGTATATGTGTATGTAACACAGTAAAGTCAGAGTAAAGGGGAGAAAAGATTAGTGAGGAAGATACAGAATTTAGAGTAAAGATGCTTTCAGACAGAGAACGGTTGCAGCTGAGACGGCAACTTGGCAGAACAGATGTTCTTTTGAATCGGCAGCAGCTATCCACTATTAACCAAGTACAGTTTCATTCCACATTTTAGTGGGTTGTGGCTTAAAGTAGAGGAAATCGTAAGCAATATGACACAACACATGCTCTGTATAGTTTCCTTCTCTATGGTGACATGGCAAGCCATGGCAACAAGTTTAAAACCTTGAACCATCAAAAACCACGAATGCAGTGACAAGGAGCTGTGCATATATATATATAACCTCGACCTGAAAGCATCTTAAAGGACCAGTGTGTATGATTTAGTGACACCTAATAGTGAGGTGGTGAGGTAGTGAGGTGGTTTTTTGGCTACTGCAGAAACATGGCGGTGCAACATGCCAACCTTCAAGGAACCTACTAAGATGACAGCAAACCTCTATCTGGAGCTCCTTTTTTGCTCTCAGCATCAGTTTGGTCTGTATATTTCTAAAAGTGACGTGGATTTCATAGTACTGTAACTACTACTGTAACTGCGAGACACGAGAGTCAACCAGGGACGCTTGTAGCTGCTCATGGCAGTTGCAGCTCTGAGACTCTAACACCAGGGACAGAGGCACAGTTCTCTCCAGTGCAAACACACATTGAAAGTATTTGCTTTCATAAATATACTAGATATTTTGCATAAAGGTTGTCCACCACAACGTGAGTAATTTGGTGTGTTATGCACATTATGAGGGATTCAGTATGTACAGTACCTCAGCAGTGTTGACCTGGTGGTGTGGCAGATTTCCCTTGTGTCTCCGGCATCTTCACGATCTGAGGAAAGTGATGCCTGTGGGGAGCCATTGGTGTGTTCTGAGAGACACTCGAGGTCTGCATTCGACACCACTGACACACCATCTGCAAATCAGTGGGAAATCAAGAGATTGTCACCTGCAGCACCTTCGACTTAAATCAGTTTAACAGTTTATATATTATAGTATATAGCACAAGTAATGTTAGTGCCCCAAGATAATTGTGTTTTAAGATGCTAATGACTTTTTTAGTTGAAGCAGATGAATTAACTTTAACAATGTTAAGTGAATAGGTAATTTTGCACATTATGTTACCTTCTGTGCCGTGTGATTCGCCGTCATCACTTTCATTCAGGTCTGATACAGAGGCTACCTGAAGTATCTGATGTGTAAAACAAGTTTAGAAATCAAACATGAATGAAAACTGCAAAGACATCGCAAGTAAAAGTGCAGAGATAATGTTATCCAAGAATCTGTAAATGGAGGTAACAAACCAAGCTAAATGAATTCAGAGTAATCTGTCCAAGACTATTCACACAAGTAGTCTATCAATTATTAAGCACTGTGAGTGGATCAGATTTTCTCACTGCATTCAGTCAGTCTCCTCCAAAATAGAGGCCACAAAAATAACTGCTGGCTGGATTTTCCATTGGGTATGACATACATCTTGCAGGATGTTGCAGTATTGCAAGAGAACAAACATAAATTCTCACCAATTGTGCAAACGTAGTCACCTTTAACCGCTTGAAGATTTCATCTTTTCGATACCTGTAATCTGAAAAAAAGGGAAAACAAATCAAGCATAAAAACAGTACTTAAATCTAAGAAAGGTTATTGGAGGGAGGAGCCTCATATCCTGATAACAGTCTTGAAATATTTCATTTAGAATGGCTGCTGGAGCTGAAAAGTCTGACTTTCCTTTACCTTCAGTCATAAAGTCTAACCCCTGGTCTAATCACTGTGGTTGATAATTATAAACTCTCACTAAAAAACAGTGATAATTACTTCAGCCACTGCTCACCTGGGTCTTGCAGGTCCTCCTTCCCCTCATCTCCCTCTAATGCTTCACTAAAACTCTGCTCTCCCCTGTTTGTTCCCATGCTACCATCCAGCCAAAGCTGCCACTGCTCTGTCCAAATCAGGCTGCTCAGACAGTTTTATCTGTGGCATTACCCACAGTGTGACCTCACTCGCTTTCTCAAAGACCCCTGCTGGCATCTGACCAGCATGTCCTGACAGTCTCTGTCCAGTCACACAGGAATTATTGTGGACAGCAGTACAATCCTCCATTGGAGAGTGAAGGAATCAGTGTCACTTATCCCTGAGAAATCAGAGGACGGGTCAACACAAAGTGACCACTGTCCACAAAGAACTTATTTAACTGGGAATTATCAGTGGGGTAGAACTTCTCTGGTTTACCGCTTTAAGTACACAGGCAAACGGAGAAGAGAAAACCACAGATCCTTGGAAAAATGAAGTGCCAAGTTGGCAAATCTTACCTGAAGTGTACAGTAAATAGCTCTCATCCATGCTACCCTATGAAAAAGACCCTTAGGGGGTCTTATTTTGCTGTAGCTGGATCACGTGTGAGTTTAATTCAATCCTGCCAAACTGGGGTACTGGATCCACCTGTTCACATTTGAGCAGAATGAAAAGTGTTTATAAGATGCCAATGAACTGAACTAATGTTACGGTTGCAACAGTCTGGGACAGCAATCTGGTAGCCTGGTGGACAGAGACACTATTCTGCACTCAGAACTTCAATCTGAGCTACGATGTCTCCTTGTCAAGTGTCCTTTAGGAAGACACTGAAGCTGTTCCAATCTATAAGGAACCCGTTGTTAATTATGAATCTCAGAGACCCAAAGATATGTTTTTCTTCTAGTTCCTCAGTCGAATGTTTGAGCTTCACTGTACATAATGATGTATTTGTAGCAGAGTCTGACCCTAGAATTGGAGTGTAAGCAAATATTGATCGATCGATATCGTTAACAAGCAGTTGAACAGGTATACCTAATGAAGTGGCCAGTGAGTGTAATATTGCAATATATTGAATCGTAACCTCTGTATCGTGATACATATTGTATCAGCAGATTCTTCCCAATGCACAGCCCTACACTAGAAAGATGTTTCCACTTTCAACTGCTGAAAGTGGAAAGTTTCTATGTGCTCAATTAAAATCCCATTTTTATGGGTGGGCCGACAAGCATGATTTCTGACACCACAAATAGTTTACAATCCTGGCCCAATATTCAACTCGCAAAACTGGGATGTGGAGACTTGAAACCTTCAACACAAAATACACTAAACATGTCATAAGCATGTCTGGAGGGGATCTTTAAAATCTGAAGACTTGGATTTGGGAATAGGTTATCAGGTAATATACAAAATCCAGCCATCTTTATACACCTGTTTCTAAGACATGCATAATCAAACACCTGGTGCTTCAACTTCCAAGTTTGTTTTAACTATGAAAAATACAGGTCAAATGAAATGCTCTTCCTTTAAAAATATCAGAATAAATATCTGAGATGTGAGTACATTATGCAAAGTCCATATAGTAAAGCAGAAGCATAAAATATACTTATAAACACATTTTCAATTACATGTCAGTTCTGATTCCTCTTCAAATGAGTTACTCACTTTTTTTAATCTCCTCCAGTTTTTCCATATACTTTGTAAGGCTGCATCCTATTGTAAGAAAATGACAGTAACATTCATAATAAAGAGAGAAGAGCATTAATAAATTATTTCAAGCATTATAAATGGCACAAGTCTATAATACTGTAGTACATATATACATTGACAAGATACCTGTATCCAGCCTTGTCTTGACATGTTGATACTTTGCGTTTTTCGGTATCCTTTTTTTCATGTACTGGAGAGAAAAGACAACCACAGGTTTTCATTAGGTGTCTACCCAGAAACAGACAGGGCAGCAAATGCAAACGATAGTTAAGTTATACTACAAGCATGGAGGCTTTTATAAAGCGTTAGCATGTGGCCCACATTTTGATTCTTACAGGTGCACTGTCGTTGATATGGTAACTCAACACTGATCTTAGCTAACTAACGTTAGCTAAGTTAGCTTGCTCTGGTAGCTATATTTGTTTACGTTGGTCCACACTGTATTCACTTTAAATGATACTATCGATATTGCAATATTACCAGAGAGCAGGTAAATAGCATAAGTAATTCTGTCATTTAACTAACGTTACCTCCACACTACCGATACCCCGACTGAGCGACATCTTTTCAAACAGAAATGCCAAACATCAAGCTCCAGGTTTAACAATCTCGGTGCTGATTCGTCAGTAGTGTTTCATGGACCAATCAGAGAGGACGATACTGTGTCACTTCTCCTTCAGAGCTCTTTCATATGATATCGCTAGGTAGTTGCTTAGCAGCGGAAGACGCTCCACCTCATGACATGCTGCATTCAGGTCACCAAGACAAAAACATAACGTTTTTGGATAATTGTAATAAAGTTCACAAAACAATGTTGCTGGTTCGTTGGCAGCACCTTGGAGGTGTTCTCATGTAATACCCTTGATGCTATCAGTCAAAACATGTTTATTGTATATTCGCGTTGTGATTTGTTGTGTTTTGTTTTTATTTGATGTTCATTAAGCTATATTTGGCTACGCGCCTCTCATTTCGAGCCAATAACGTTATGCAAAGCCTTGATTAATTGGATTTACATTCAAACTGATTTTTCAATAAGTTACAGTTCTTATTTACAACTTATATGTTGACGCGAATGGTATTTTCAAGCTGTAAATGGGAATTTTCGCATCGGATTCTCACATCTACATGTTTTCATATGTTTCATGAACGCAGCACCACTTTCGTTGCCACAAGTGGCTAGGTATTTAGCTGTAGAAATAGCGAGTATTACCCGGCTGTTTATGCAGACACAAAACTCAGTTTTCATTTAGCATTCATAAAATTCAAAGTTAAGTGAGGTTTGTTCAAGCCTGATGAACAGAATACCGTGTTATCTGAGCTCGACAGGTCAGGTCTGATAGTTGCTGATGGCGCACTGTTTGACAGTCATGGAAGTAACGTTACAGAGCAGCAGGGCGGTTCAACTTTCTCTCTGACAATATTCGCTCTTTTAGCAAATGCACACAATGGCGTCTGTTTTGGTAAGTATATTTGATAATACTTTCGTAAAGGCTGAAGAGCCATAGTGTGTATAGCATTTGCTGAGTTGGCGAGTTTGCTAGCTGCATCTCTGCTAAGAGGATTTGCTGCAGAGTGGGGTTGTCAAACACACATTGGGACCCTATGTCAAATCGACGACATAATAGACTTGTTTACTGGTAAATAACAGCCTGGAGCTCTTGAAGTTTTGGTCAATGTGAAGTATCTTCACTGCGGTTCTTAAATACAACCACATCTGATCTGCTTAGCCAGGCAGTGTCTCATAGGAGGAAGTTCCTGTCCAGTCCTCTGCGACTCGAAACACAACAGCAGGGTTGCCAGATTTGTGACAAAACCAGTCCTGACATTGCCAAATGTATTATAGTATCTATAAACATGGTGGCACCTGGTCCTGAAAAAGTCTTAAAATACCTTAAACTTACATTTAAAAGGCATGAAAAGTATTAAACAGTGTTAAATTCTAATGGGGTTGAGAAGGTCTTAAATATTTGATGAATACAGTAAGCATGATCTAAAATTCATTGAATTGAATAGAGTTCGAGTGCCTCTTATGCTGCTAGAGTCTTATAGGTTTTTGTTATTCATATTTGCAAAACTTTGTCCCCTGGTGACCACTGTAATGTCTATCTGGATGAGACATGCAAGACATGGCATTTATTTTTAAAAGCCACAAGTAACTGTAAAACAGAGCCACAAAAATAATACAGTTTTGGCCTAAATTACTCTCAGCCTCTTGTCAGACTCTGGCTGGGGTACAATTGTAGCGATTAAATAACAAATATATATTTTTCACACTATTAAATGCATTTCGGCAATGTTCTTTAACTTAACAAGCTATTGTCACTTTGCCCTATTTGTCATTTTGAACTGACTGTATGTATTTTCCAAGAAGTCCTAAATTTAAGTCAAAGATGGCGTTAGATGCCCTGTACAAAATAACAGCATACATGCTTAGTGTGCCAGCATTAAAAGCAGTTTTCCCTAAAAGGTTCTTTTCACATAGGTCCTTAAATGACCTTGTGCATAAAATACAGTATATTGTCAAATGTATAATACAGCTCTTTGAGCATGTAGACTAATTAACTAACTAACTAACTTGGTGCTTTGTCTTTTTGCTTTCTCTAACCCTTTTCCTCTTCTCTTCCTCCCTGCTTAAGCATGGCATGTCTTGTGTGTGTATGTGGGCATACACGCGGCATGTATGTATGTGCAGATCAGTCAGTTTGGTAAGATTTGGGTATAAATAAATTATTTAATTAAAATATGAATTTACAAGAAAAAAAATTCAACCTGCAGCAACACGTCAAAAGTAATAAAGTAGCCCAGTTCCACAGAAAAATCACAGAAGTGGCAACCCTGCAAAACAGTTTTCCTCAGCCTTGACTGGTCCATAGAGCTCTGACTTTTACAGTTGTTTTTTTTCAATGTTCACTCAACAATGCTCTGTCAGTGCTCAGCATTCTTCTGACTGAAAAAGTAATATAAGTCCATCGTGAATGGATTTATATAAAATGCACACAGGTCTAGTTAGAGGAGCTGTTTCCTGTCCTGAGTTTTATATGGGAAGATCTGACTGATTTTGCATTATCATTGCAGGAGGATCCAACCCTAGAGAGACACTTCAAGGGTCATAAAGATGCCGTCATCTGCACAGACTTCAATCCAAACTGCAAACAACTGGGTAATTTCTTTTCCCACTCACAGATGCTATGCAGATGTTCTTAGGCAGTATGCAGGATAGATAGTTATTTTCTCACCTGCTATAAACTGAAACAGTATGATTGATGTGTAATTATGTAATGGAATGAACATGACTGCATGAATTAAGTAAAATACACACAACCAGACCTTAAGTAATAACTTTATATGCAAGCTGTGTCTAAGTGATGTGTGCATGTTGTGTCATCATCATGCTCAACATGCTACAACGTAAATGCACCAACTGACAATATAAAGCAGATTGGCTTTAATGACCCTCATGATTTTTTTTGACATTTTACTTCCAATGGATGTATTAGTCAGAAAACTTGGTCACCCCATATTCTTCTTGATGAGCGCATTGGCTTTTGCAGAAATTTAACTAGTGACCGTTTTAGGAAAGCCTCTTTAATGACAACATGATTAGACTTTGATATGAGACACAATGAAAGGTTAACAGTACAAACTTGAGGTCACTTTATTTTTTATAAGATCTCTTTAAAACGTTTAGCAGGAAATCTGTGCTATTGATTGAGTAAATCTTGACTGAATTTTCTCTATTCATCTTTCTGTTGTCTCCCTCTAGCTTCGGGGTCAGTGGACAAGAGCCTGATGATCTGGAATCTGGCTCCGAAGGCGAGGGCTTTCCGCTTTGTAGGCCACCAAGACATCATCACCGGGGTGCAGTTCTCCCCATCCGGTAATCTGGTGGCCACTTCATCCAAAGACAGAACTGTGCGACTGTGGACACCCTCCATGTAAGCTAAAGTCACTTTTGCCAATTTAATCAGGACCTTTGTGTTCACTGATAAGCGGGAAGTAAATTGAAATGTAAAACAAATGATCTAGTGCACAATTTCGTGCAACACTTGTCTGTAAATACATCTAAGTGAATTTGTATTTGTTGTTATTTGTCTGTGTATCACAGAAAAGGAGAGTCAACAGTGTTCAAAGCGCACACGGCTGCTGTGCGCAGTGTTGCTTTCTCCCATGATGGTCAGAGACTGGTGACGGCATCTGACGACAAGTCTGTCAAAGTGTGGAGCGTTCACCGGCAGTGCTTCGTCTACTCTCTCACCCAGCACACCAACTGGGTTCGCTGTGCCAGGTACCCAGCAGCACCACTTCCTCAGTAACGTCTTGTGCTGTAGCATGTTTGTGTGTATGTATCTTACAGGTTACCTTAAAATAGCTTCACCACTTAGTCAGTTTCCGAAATTAAGTTTTTGTCTTGCTCATCAAAGATTTGTGAAAGGGCAAACAAAATTACATATTAGGATCTCTTTTAACAAGCCAAGATAATATTGATGCACTTTTCTAAACATTGGGCGTTCTACCCAGTTTGAGTCCTTTTTTAAGTGTTTTGAATCAGGCAGCATGTGAAACACCTGATGGAGACGAGTAGCTAGAATTCAGATTGTCTCCGATGTGGACTACAAGTGTATCTGTATGAGTGTGAAGCTTGGTGTTGTTGAAAAAGTTTATTTGCCCTCATTAGCATTTTTTGTCTTTTCCTTATGGCAGGTTTTCTCCAGATGGACGCCTGATAGCTTCCTGCGGAGACGACCGCACCGTCCGACTGTGGGACACATCCACCAGACACTGCATCAACTGTTTCACTGACTATGGAGGGTAAGTCCTAAAACAACCCAACTTGCTGTCCTGTTACCCTCTGTTTAGACCGAAAACATCATGTCTGCATCATGCTCCTGTGATGACAGCGTTCTCAGTGTTCTTTTGTTCTCTCTTCTTGTGCTTTTCAAAGCCTCAGCAGGTCATGAGCAGCCAAACATTCCATGCAGTGAGCGGTTTTCCTTTGATATGTGTCATTATTCCTGATCATTTTTTCTATAAACACAATGCATATCATTGTCTTATAAGCATGGCAGTGTGTGTGGTGGAGGAGAGAGTGCTGGTGGCTGCGATCAGAGCAGACGGAAAGTTTAGCCGTGAAGTTGTTAAGTCGCAGTAAATGTACAGTGAAGGTTACAGTTTATTTGTGAATAAACTCTGCAGAAGTTCAGTGTCATGCTTCTCAGCTGCTGTATGAAGTGAAAGACTGTGAGATTACAGACTGGAGCAGAGTGAGCTGCTCTCTGGCTTAGGAGCACACTGTACTTCACCTTGCAAATGTAGATAAATATATTTATTCAGTGCCTTTTTACTGGGCATCAACCTCATGTTTATATGCGCATTCTTGGAAAAAATAGACTTGTAATGTAAATAAAACCTTCAGGTTGCAGTTACGCTTGGGAGATGCAGCTGAGATACGAGACTGCACAGAGCTGGTGCAGACAACTGCATAGATTAAAAGGAGATCATATCTGTTGCGTGAGAAGTGTGAGTGAAAAAGGAGTGAGACACACTTGCTGTCTAGACATAGGATTATTCTTAGCTTTAATTTTTCCATTACTTTGGGTTTTGATTTAATTACAGACATGCAACTACAATTATGTTAGTTAAGTCTTTTTTTTTTGTGTAATTGTAATTAGCACAATTTCTGGTCGGTAGATTCTGATTTCAGACAAAAGACCAAAACCCCACAGAATATAATTAGAAGCTTTTAAAAAAAGGTCTGTACAAGACTGATTTAAAAAAATTGAACCAATTTAGTCATTGCTTTGTCTCTCCCATAGATGGCAGTGTTGTGTATTATTTACACGTCAGACTGTTGCAGGTCACTGACTGCACTGTTTGTTTTTGTTATTTCAGATCAGCAACCTTTGTCAATTTCAACTCAAGCGGCACCTGTATTGCATCCTCAGGAGCTGACAGTTCTCTGAAAATCTGGGATCTACGGACCAACAAGCTGATTCAGCATTATCAAGGTGTGTCAGAATGTCCCAGCTGTAATAACTCTATAGATCCAGTTTGAAAAAAGGTAAGTCATTGCCTGACATACTCCTGCCAAAATGTTAGCTAAGGAATTAGCTTACCCAGAATCCTGCAGGGTACTAAAGCTACTTAGAGTTTTTATTCTCTCTTGTCTCATTGTGGATTCCTGTTAATGTGTTTTTGTACCTTTTGGATCAGTCCACAGTGCAGCCATCAACAGCTTTTCCTTCCACCCGTCCAACAACTACCTGATCAGTGGCTCCAGTGACAGCACCATTAAGATCCTGGACCTGCTGGAGGGACGCCTCATCTACACCCTCCATGGACACAAGGTGATGCTACAGAGCAGCTCAGTTCTCCCACAGACATCAGACACTGCAGGCAGTCTGAGCGGTGTTATTTCAGTTCTGATATTTCTCTGGGTTAGTGCTTGATCATGAGAAGTTTACTCACTTATATTTTATTTGCTGTTTTTCAGGGTGCTGTATTCACAGTAGCCTTTTCCAGAGCCGGAGAACTCTTTGCCTCGGGGGGAGCTGATGGTCAGGTTGGTGTTTTATGATGACATAATTACCTCCACACTCTACCTAGATTGTAACTTCAAGGTCGTACTTTTACTTTCTGTCGTAAAAAAGTTTGAGGTCATAGAAGTTGATCTGGTCCCCCGATCCCATAGGTGCTGATGTGGAGGACAAACTTTGACACCAAATCCTACCAGGACGTCCTGCAACAACACAGCCGGAGGTCCACCCCCGACCCCCCGCCACACGTGGCTGACATTCACCCCAGAGGACCCCACCTTCACCACCCGCAGCCTACAGACATACAGGTAAGTCCAGGTTGACCTAACTTCATATGCAAGTTATTTTAAGCAATTAGTGAAGTCTGTGCTGACTTCCACTTAGAATGATTAGGTGCTAGTACAGCTTTTCTAAAATCATAGTAATATACAGTATAACTGGTGTGTTTTTACAACATCTTCAACATCATCGGCCATACAAACTAACAGGAAGAAGGTATGAGTTGACAAGACCAATAAGAAATCATCACTGCAGTGTCCACCTCAGTAGGCTACCAAACAGAGGACTAGATAGTTGCTTCCTGGTGTACAAACCACCAGAATCATATGTGTTATCATGACTGACCAACATTCAGGCATTAAAACAAAAAAAAAAACATCCCTTTGTTGCACAGAACTATCTAGTGAAAACAGTGGAAGTTGAAAGGGTGACATGTAGATGTGACTTTTATTTGTCTCCACAGATCAGTCAATCGGTGGCAGATACCCTGTCCACTGATCCACATGTCATAGAGCTGGGCCAAGCCGTTCATAGCACCACGGTAGGTAAATCTGTAGTGAATCTGCAGTTGCACAGCCACAAGAAAGCAAGCCACATCCCAAATCACACTTGCGTAATCATGTATTACCCACAATTTCTTAATTAAAAAGGGTGAATGGCAAATGGAAAGTGGTCTCTTGAGGAGGAAATGGACAGTGGTGTGAAGACAAGTAACTTGGAGACAACGAAACAATGAAAATAGCGCGTAAGCACTACTGACGCATCTGACTACTGACGCAGGAGCTGAGAGGACCGCGTCCGGCCTCAACAAACATTTTCAAGTAGGCTCCATGTGGAGTGTACAGGGAGAAAACTCATCGATAAATTGATTGATTAGTTTTATATGCCTGTAAATGAAACTGGAAAGCTCATAGTGAAACTGTGGGCCTTGATCCATCATTGTAGATATTGTTAACAAGTTTGCACTTTCACCACTTTATTAACTTTGAGTGACCATGACCACCAGGTGGCAGTGCAGACCAGTCTTTAGTTTCTCATCCCGCTGCAGCACTGACATCTGCCTCTGGATGACATCCCGTTCACTTGTCAAAGATGCAGTGATGCCTGCAGGAAGCAACACTCCTTGCTCTTTAATTAGTGTTTATTTTATAAATAAAAGATTTGTTGAGTATGATTTAGAAAGAAACTTCTACCCTAATCGTACAATTCTGCGCATTCACACATCTGAGCTACAGAGCGCACCTACAATTCAGTGATTACACTGATAAAACACTAGATTTAGTTATTTTAAAATGTGAATATAGCGTAAATGAAGTTTTCCCTGTCTTGAAAGCTGCATTACAGTTCAGTTAGAGTAGCATCAGTGGTTCAAGTTGAAATATCTATTAAACATTTGTCCTTGAATAAACCTTAAATATCTATTTTCAATTTGTTTTCCACTTCAGCTGTATGAAAGTCAAGTCAAGTCACATTTTATTTATATAGCACCAGTTCACAACAAAATTGCCTCAAGACACTTTACATATAGAGTAGGTATAGACCACACTCAATAATTAATTATATTTACATCCAACAATTGAATTTGTTAGACTTTTAAATTCACAACAATAGCATTTTTCTTTACCTATATGAGTTCTGATTTTGCCAAAAACAACTACACAGTTTTCCACTGAGCTGCTCTGTCAGAGCAGCAGCAGAATTTATCTCCTGCTTCAGGACACTTTCCAATTACAAGCCTATTTGTCCAACTTTTATTTTTTTTAGTGTGACCCAAGAATCTTGTTAATGCTGTCGTGTTTACCAGATATTTTTTTTCTGTAGTTTTTGTCGTTGCTGAGGGCCCATATGGGGCGGCGGGGGCAGTGACCCGGCCTTGAACTTGAACTTGCAAGTTCACACGATGTTGCAAGATAAAATCCTGAAGGTGAATTAGTGCTATCCGCTTACTCCACAAATGCTGATCCTGGATAAACGGGTAGAAACATGAGATTGATGTAGGCGAGTCTTACTGGACAGGTTTAGGAGTATTAGAAAAACAACAAGTGTGAGGATGACTCGTTTAGAAGTAAGGTGGAATATTTTATATATTGCATGTTAACAACCGTAGAGTGCTACATCATGTATTTTCTCGTGGTTGATATAAACTACAACAGAGTTTGTTGTGTATTTCTACTAGAATAGTTCACTGGCATTTCGTTTCAAGGCTGGCATCTAAGAAAATGTCTCATCCTAGATCCATTTAATCCATTGCTTAGATCGTAATAAGGCATTCATTGTAACATTACAGTTAACATTCAACAGATCATTAGTGTGAGTGATCAGCAACCTTTTCTACACAGCACCACAGAGAGGTTACAGGTAATTACTGCCCCCTACTGTTGTAAAATAGAATCACAGGGCATTGATTCTGATGAGACTCAGGTTTTTTTTTGACATACTACATACTACTTTATGTACATTATATGTTTGGGCTTCTCTAGTGCTTTGTTCACCCATCTATCATGAGTTAGTAATGTGAACAACTTATTGTAAATAGTTAGACAAAACTGTGGTAATGTAGCTCTCACTGTAGCCAGCCATTACAAAAACCTTTAAACCTCCATCCATGTATACTAGGGCTGGGTATCATGTAAAAAAGTACAATACCAGACTAATACCAGTACCCTTAAAGAGATAGTTGACCCAGAAATGAAAATTCAGTCATTATCTACTCACCCTCATGCCATGTAGGTCGAATTTAGTTTTTTAGTCCACAAAACACTGCTGGAGTTTCACAGGAAAGCAACTTTGCAGAATCTCCCAAAAAACCGAATGGTGACTAGTTTTCCATGGTAGAAAAAGCATAAAATGCCTCCATAATGCTTGTCTGGTGAAATCTAAGTCTTCTAAAGCCCTGACATACAATTTATTTGCATGTGCACACTGTCACACCACACACACACAATTCAGACGGTGTAGAGTGTGCGCATGTGAACGTGGCTCCAAGCTCAAGATCTACAATTTAGGTAAAAAACACGGTGGAAATGACGTCTTTCAGTGAGTTGCCATATTGAGGCTTTAGGAGACTTGGATCACAGCAGAGGAGCAGCACGGAGACATTTCATGTTTTTTTTGCAGTTGTTTTTTTATGTTTGAAAACTGGTCACCATTCATTTAAATTGTTTGTGAGATTCTTCTGCGAAACTCCAGCAGTGTTTTATGGACAAAACATGACCTTCAAGCATGCAAGTAGGAAATTACTGATTTTTCAGATCCATTTAAAATGATGCTGATACTGGTGGAGTACTTCATTTGATACTTTTTTCAAAGGTTCTTCTTTATAAAGAACACTTGTGGTGAAGAAGTTTCGATACTGCTTGGTACTGGCTTATTTCAGTTGATACCTTAAAGGTATTGAGTACCAATACTCAGCCTTATCGTATGCAGAGCACCATTTTTCATATTTGTTACACTTCTTAGGGTATAGAATTTGCTGCATTTGAAAATTAGTGCATACAAAGTACCAGGAGTATCACAATTTCAGTGTAAAATCGATTCGACAATCGACAGCATCTAGTCCCTGTTCAAAGTTAAAAAAAAAAAAGTACTTCAAAGATAGCCGTTAAGCTACACAGCTGACCAGCTGTCATATTACATGAGATATCATATAAACATCCTTTTTCAAGAAGAATTTGAAAATATAAATAACAGTTGACAGGACATAAAATCAATGTTCTGTTGATCTTTACAAATAAAAACTTCATAGTGTAAACAATGGCACAACTGTCAGTGCAAAAAAAAAGAAGAAAAAGTTTAAATCAAATCGAACCATGACCTTAAAATGTAAAGTGATTTGGAGAATCATGACACCCCCTACAAAGTACCAGTATAGTAAATTGGGAATCACTGCAGTGCACCATGAAACAATCATAACAATAAACCATAAAGCAACTGTTTAATAAATGACAAAGACAGAATTAAGTCATGTCTGGACAAAATTATTTGTGTGCTTTGTAATCAGTTTATCATGAAACTAGCATAATAATATTTCCATTTTACACTCAGACTCAGCATGCACATTAAAATGTACTCATGTTTTTCCTTGTTTTCATAAGCAGATGAATGAGATTGAGCGTGTTTTTTTTAAATCTTTTTTATGTGGATATAGTTAAATGGTTAAACAAGTGAAATGGTGCACATCATTTTCCCTCAGGGCTGTGACTTTTTTTTGAAACTCTAAACTCAAAGTCAAGCAGTGTGAAGGTCTTTTGAGTTCTTTGCACTGGGGAAGGACTGGTACAGAAGTGTATTGTTTCTTTTCACTGTTTTAATTGTATGGGCATTGTTATGCCCTTAAAAAAGTTCCTTTATACTTAAACTCAACAACAAAACGTATTTGCTTTTAATGGTCTTGTTATCTCCTTTTGAATCCCTGAAAAAGAAATGTGTTGAAAACCTGAGTCTGCGTGAGTTATAGCTCCTTTTGCAGCAGCGGTAGTAATTTTTCTTTAGTGTGCTGTGCTGCCCTACTTGTCTTAGCGTCTCCTTCCCTGCCGTTGGCTGCTGTGTGGGAGGAAAGACATGAATGGACCAAGCCAAGTGGAAGTCATTTAGAGTCAGGATGGCTAAGTCAGATAAGTGGTTTTGGTTCAAGACTCCAGTACAGAACACACAACTGCAGAACAGCCATTCATGACTCGAATGCATACTCTGATGTTAACATGGAACCGTGGACATGAATGGGCAGAGGAAGGGACTAGTTTTAACCTGGCTGGGGTATCGGATGGATTGGGTTGTCATTACACATAATTTCTGTGAAATTATCAAGTATAGTTAAGTCATTAAAAGGAAGAGTTTAAGTTAGTATCCACAAAATATGCCTTTTAGTATATGTTTCTTGACCATTTGGTTATTCCTCATATAATACATTAGTAATTTTAACTTTTTTAATTTTAACAGTTCGTGACAGCTTTTATATTTGCATGCAAATGTAAAGCCAGTCTAAAAAGCAAACATAAAAGACGAAAAATTGTCTGACCTACTGAAAGTGCTTCATTTTACATGTGCTGTCCAGTATTAATTTTGCCAGCAAATTTTGATTTTAAATTTAAAATTAAAATGTTCAATATTGTAATACTTTACTAGACTAAATTTCCAGTAGATTAAAGGCTTAGTTTAAGTGTAATGCATTATTTAAACATTTCTCTAGAGTTTCCAAACTCACTCCCGGAGGAAACATCTAATCACCTGTTATTAACATTAATGTTTCTTCAAAAGTGCACCCTTTTGTATTTGTTTTCAATTTTAGGACATTCTGTTAAGCCTGTCCATGGAACTTTTAGCAACTCTGTGTCCTTCTCTAATCATTACAGGACAGCAGTGCTTTCTTCTGGTTTGTGTTGTATTTCAAGTCTAGCAAAATACAGCAGCTTGGGTTAGCTGATAAAATAATTTTAGCTCGAAAAAGAAATGTTTAAGTGTGTTCGGCTTGGAATGTATTTCAGGATAATTTGTCTGTAGATGTCGCTTTAAGGTCGTTGTGTTTTTACTTGTGAGGGTTTTGTTTTCCTTGACCTCAAATGGGAAATTTATCCATATGTGTGTCCTTTCGTTTTCCCCAAATGTTGACCTTTATGTACAGTTGGCGAGACATGAAGCAAGTGCATGCCAGTTGACCTCCTGGCTAGATCAGTACTATCCAGCTGTGTGCATCTAACCTTCCTTACACACAAAGACACTGGCTTCTCCTTCCAATATTTCCCACCTTCATTTTGTCACTTGAAGGAATTGTCAATAGATTTTGTTTAGTTATTGTCATGTTTATGTGTTTTATGTCACTGGCTATTGACTATGATGAAAAAAAACTTAAGCAATGGTGTCTTAAATCATGTTTAACAAAAGACTCCTCTGTAGTCAGTAGCAGCGTCTCTCATGTTTGGCCCCTTCTCTCCTTCTTGTCCTTTCTGCATCTTCCTCCCTCTTCCTTCTCTGAGCTGCTGAAGGAGCTCGTCTTTGCTCCCTGTATGAATTGCCGGAGCGTGCCTGAATGGAAAGGCCTGTGAGAGATCAGAGAAAGAGAGAGATGGGGAGGAATGGAGATCAGAGAGAGATGGGGAGAGAGCAGGAATCCACGTGCCCGTGCCCTGGCCCCCAGGGGCCCCAACCAGGGAGCAGCAGCCGCAGCAGCAGCAGCCGCAGCTCTAATAATAGACTATCTGGCGTTCTGCCTGCCTGTTTAACTTACCGACTAACTCACTGCACCCTGGTGTCACACACATTAATACATATACATCAGTTTAATCCTCGCCACAAATAGCAACATGAATGCTGGACCCCCACATGCTTACTCACGGTTAGTGCATCAGCTAAATGTGTTAGGATGTGTCAAAATTCAAAACACACACACACACACACACACACACACACACACACACACACACACACACACACACACTCTGCTCGTGACTCATTCATGCACATCCACCCCTTGTCTGTGCCTCCTGCAGCTTGTTGTACAAACTTGGAACTAAAGGTGCTAACTAGAACCATAAAGGATTCTTTGCCTAGTCCCCATAGGAGAACCTTTTTTGGTTCCTCTTACAACCTTTTGTAAAGGTTCCACTTGGAAACCTTTCAGTTCTACCTATGACCCAACATAAAGGGTTATATTTAGAACCATCTGTGAAAAGTTTCATTCAGAACCTCCTATGAGAGGTTCTAAAGGAGAACTCTTCTATGGTGCAATGGTTTGACCCAGAACTGGGTGTTCTATCCAGGAAAACCCACAGTTGGTTCTACCTTTCTTTTTTTAATTCCATAGGTTTTATCTCGAACCCACCAAGGGGGTCTTACCGAGAACCCCTTTATATTCTAAGGGATTTATCTAGAACCCACCCAGGAAGTTCTGTCGTGAATCTATTTATATTACAGATTAGATTATTTTAATCTAGAACCCACCAAGGGGGCTCTGCTGGGAACCTTTCTATATTCCATTGATTTTTTTTCTTATATTATGAACTCTTTGCAAACTGTGAAAAACTCTATCTTTCAATAAGGGTTCTTAATGGAATCCTTAATCTTACAAAGAACCCTTGACAAACCCTTTCTTCAAAGAAGGGCTTTGCCTCGGAAGCAAATTGTTCTGGGTAGAACCTCAGACTTTCAGGAAGAACCATTTTGGAACCCCCGTTTCTAAGAGTGTAGCCTGTGTGTGTTCAGGTACGTGCGAGCAGTTATGCCAGCGTGCATGTGTGTTTGCGTAGTGTGCACATGTGTCAGTGGATATCCGAATTTGCCAAGTTATGTGTATGAGTGTGTGTACTCGGGGTCTGTTTGTGAGTGTACATGAGTCATTGAGTATTGGAGTGTGAATGTGTGCGTGTGTGTGAGAGTCATTCCTGTTTAGGACGGTTCAGAGCAGGGAGCCCCCAGTGCTACTCCTCCTGTCAGCTCTGATTTCCATCACTGAGGAGCTCTCCTCTCCTCTCCTCTGCTCTTCCCCCTCTGGTCATTTCCTCGTCCTTCCACTGTTGTTGATGTCCTCAGAGTGCTTTCCCTTCCGCCCGGCGTCCGTGTTTCCCCCCCATCACCCTAATGGGTCCAAGCGTAGGCGGAAACGGAGAGAGGGAAGAGACGGGAGATGCAAATGGCCTGAGGTGGGTATGTGGGCGGCTGGATGGGGAGGTTCCTGAACTCACTGTTCCAGCTGCCACTGGTGACCTTCATGTCCTTAATTTAGGGCAATCTCCTCTTATCACTTATGCATTATTTTTCTTTTACTTTTTCCTTTGACCGCAATCTCACGTAACCTAAGTGGGTTCACAATGTTCTATGTGTGTTTTAATGTGTTGAAATGACCTCATTTGGTTGAGACACTGATTTTCTTTGAGGCGTGGATTGAAATGACAACCCTGTCATCTTTAAAATCTGGTCGACCACCTTCCCAGAAAAGTAGAGGCTGTTACAGTGACTGTGGCCAACAGAGAGAAAAACATTTTTTTTTTTGCCAAAATAACATCCCCAAACAAATTACCTAGAATATCAATTATAACAATTAGAAATTAAGATATGTGCAAAATTTTTAACCAGCCACTGTTAGTCTGTCACCCAGTGATGCCGGATATATTTGCCTTCCCCATAACAATAAAATAAAATCACAAAGTGTTAATTGGGTAAATATTCTGGCATCTGATTTCCTTATTAAAGAAAACCTTTTGAAGTTTCTCTCTTCTGCTTAACTAAGACGCACTCATAATTGCTTAAACACAGAAAAATAAAATAAAACTCTATTCTACTTAAACTGTCTTTGTTGGTCTTTCCACTGTTCCAACCCTCACCAACCCTGTTTTGATCAAAATAAATCCTTAATTCACTGCGTTAGATGTGAAAATATTCTGGCTTTACAGGCTGTTTTCCTCTCACTTGTCCTCTCGGCTCAGTGTGTCCTGACTGTGCAGCTGAATGAAACCGCGCCTCTGCAGACCAAAATAAAATGACAAAAATTTGCCCAAATAATCTACCCCCAAAAAACAGCCGTCGATGGACTCCGGTCCCTGAAATCTGATATATTCGTCCAGTCAACCAACCCTTCCATGCATGAAGCCTGCGGGTGTTAAAATGCTGGTGAAAGTTATCTGTCGTCATGTCAGCACATAACAATACAACTCTGAATGGTTTTTGATTTGCATTCAGGATGTTTGTATGTACAGGGAGGTGATGTCAGTAATGACATGATGACACCGATGTGGCATCATCTGTGGCTTTGTCCCCTTCCTCCCTTTCTCTCTCTCTCTTTCTCTGCATTAGCCATTAAGCTCTGCAGTGGGCTAGCGGCACTAGCAGGGCTCAGTGCTTCTGAATGGAGTGTTATCAGCAAACACTACGTCATTACAGAGCTGACAGAGGCCCCGGGTGCTGACCTCACTCTTCACTGACATTACAGAGCTTTGATAGACGCAGCAGTAGCCATAAAGTGACGTATCCCCTCCACACCAACAGCTGAAGCTGCTGTCTTTGTGTCCTTGAGCACAATCTCTCCTTGAAATCTACTCTGGATAACAGATCAATAAAAAAAATAATAATTATGCTTTTTTCCTATGGTAGCAATGCGAGATCCTTTTTTTTCAGACACAGGCTACATTTTGTTCACGCCTATGTGATGGTGGCCCCAAATTCAGTATCAGGGAGCCCCAAAGGTCATGGAGGGGCCTCCAGATTGGATCAGAGCAGAATGAGGTTTGCTTTAATGAAGGGCCTCCCAGAGCATCAGCTGCTTGCTAAATAGTTTTTAACTTGCCTTTGGCTAGTTACAACTTTTTCATCTAAATGTCACTAACTGGGGTGTGGGGCAGAAAGTCTGAGACTGAATAACATACAAACTACAATTCCAGAAAAGCTGTGAGGCTGCATAAAATGTAAATAAAAACCGATTTCATCGATTTGCAAATGTCTTTCAACCTATTTCAGATTGAATACAGTACAAAGACGAGCTATTTGATCAAACTGCCTTTTCTAAATATGCACTCATTTTGAATTTGACACCTGCAACAAGTTCCAAAAAAAGTTAGGACAGGGACATGTTTCCCACTGTGTTAAATCACCTTTTCATTCAGCAACACTCAGTAACCACTTGGGAACTGAGGACACTAATTGATGAAGTTTTTGAAAGTGAAATTCTTTCTTATTCTTGCTGAATAAACAGCTACTGGTGCTCAACAGTACGGGGTCTCTGTTGTCGTATTTTAAACTCCAAAACGCGCCAAATATTTTCAGTTGGAGACAGGTCTGGACTCCAAGGAGGCCAATCTAGTACCTGACCTCTTTTAAGCTATGCTGTTGTAACATGTGCAGAGGGTGTGTTGGAATGATCTGAAATAAGCAGGGACGTCCCAGAAAAAGATGTCGTTTGGATGTCAGCAGGTGTTGCTCCAAACTCTGTATGTGCCTGACAGCATTAATGGGGCCTTCACAGATGTGACAGTTACCCATGAAGCCATGGACACTAACACACATTCATACCATCACAGATGCTGGCTTTTGAATTTTGTGCTGATGACACTCTGGATGGTCTTTTTCCTCTTTAACCCAAAGGACATGACGTCCATGGTTTCCAAAAACAATTTGAAATGTGGACTTAATTGTTAATTTGTTGGAAATCATTCTAATCATATAACTGAGAAACTTGTGCGTTGTCCTTTTTTAATTTGCACAACCTACATGCTTTCATAAATTCAATTTGCCTAACTTCACCATGAGATGAAAATGTATCAGCCAAAATAATTTGTTGTGCAAACAAACTCAGTGTTATTTCTTGGTGGTAATGTAAGCGAGTATGCCTTTGTTGAATTGTGTGACTGGGCGTCTCTCAAAATGTTATGCAGTCTCTCAGCTGCTCGAGTCTCTCCTCTGGTTGAGTGGCAGCAGAGAGTAGACGACGACACGGGAAGTGTCAAACCCATTGCACTGAACAGATATCAAGTCAGCTGTGAAACACATGAAGAATGGCAAGCATGAAATGAGGCCAAAGAAGACAGCAGTGTTATAATGTGGAGGACTGAAATGTCCGCATAAGTAAGTTAATCAAAACTTCCTCCAAAGAAGAGCAGGTTGCTTGTTGTAACTTCCATGAATAGCGGGTTTGAAGTTAAGTGTGTAGAGTGACAGTTCAGGCTAGTTCAGTTTTAAACACATGAGTTTAGAGGAAAAGTTAGGGATCAGACTGAAGTTAAGCATCTAGCTAATTCAGGTTAGCTTCGCTGATAAGGATGTCTTTTAATAATACTGCTGATAACTGGCCCTCAAATCTTCACCAATGCATGTGTGTGTGTGTGTGTGTGTGTGTGTGTGTAGGTGTGTGTGTGTGTGTGTGTGTGTGTGTGTGTGTGCGCGCGTGCGCATGTGTGTATAAGAGGTGATTAGATAGCAGAAGGTTAGATTTGGTTACTTACGCCATCTCTCATGTCCCTGCAGACGTTAGCTGTGACGCCAGTTTGACCAGACAAGGTGTCCTCTACTGACAGGCCTGCTGTCACAGACGTGTGTGTGTGTGTGTGTTTCTTTTGTGGTTGCATGGCCGTTCATCGTACGTGAATGAGTCTATAATCCTGTGTGTAGTAAATTCACTGCGCTCTGCTGTCATTTTTAGTGAGTCTCTTCAGGTGCGTGCATCAGCTGTTAATGTATAAGGCCATGCATGTCTGTGTGATTGCAGTGTGTACTTGTCTACATTTACACACATGGCCCCACCCCCACTCCTCTCCAGCTTCCTGTGCAGGGGAAGTACAGGATATTGGATGGCCCGGAGGTTTAGATACCAGATTTAAGTGCTGTAGAGGAGAACACGAGTGACAAGACACGACGGAAACGAGCTAAAGATAGTAACCACTCCGGGGGGGAGGGAGGGGTTCACTTTCCACCAGGACAAGGGCTCCCAGAGGCTGCATAACACCCTCACACTCACACACATGCCCACACACAGACATACACTGTTACATTCAGGCAAACGCGCTCGTGCACACTCAGTGAACGCACAGTCAGGCACATTCATTCATGCTGTATTCTTTCATGCACCGATAGAATCACACTGACTCTTATTCACATACTCACTCTCATGCAGACCTGATCTGGTGAACATGCAGGCCCACAGAATGTGTT
>JAJHUR010092912.1:0-14202 GCA_027495735.1 Lutjanus campechanus
CTTCTTAAATGTGAATATGTTTTGGTTTCTTCACTCCTGTCTGACAGTAAACTGAATATTTTTCACCTTTTTCTGACATTTTAAACAAGCAACTATTAATAGATTAATCGGAAAAAATGATAGACTATGAAAATAATCAATCAAGTCCATAAAAAGAATCATTTATAACCATGACAGTGATGCCTTTTTACATCTAAGGGAACTGTTTCTTTGTTTGTGACTGTCAGAAAAAAAAAAAAGATCATGCGTCTCAGTGGTCAGGCTGATTTTAGTGAAAATCTACCCTGGACTGGAAAACCAAGTGCATTCCAGTCATGAGTCCAGAGACAGATCCTCACAATGAGTTCCTGCAGCTGTGAGATGAAACTGGAGTTGTTGTTTTTTTTTTTCTTTTTCATTTCTTCCACCGTTTTATAAAAACTACTTTCTGACAAAACATTTATCACGAGATGGTGAGAGAAGTCTCCCCCGGCCAGGACAACTGCTGAGGAAAACAGACACTGTCTGTCTACACGCCTTCATGTGCTGAACAGCTACTTATAAAAGGTGTTAGACGAACGGAAAAACAACAATGGGGCCAGATGTGGCTTATTTGCTCCGCAGCAGGCGCGCCAGCTGAACGTGCAGGTGTTCGCAGTGGAGAGACACCTTTTGTTGTTCAGTGCTCACTTGACTGCTACAGATGCACAGATTCAACACACTTCACAGATGTTGACCTCTGTAATGACAGCTGAGAACATGCAAACTACATGAAGCGGTGGAAAGAAAATCTGTACTCAAGTACAAGTACTGTAAAATATTACTCAATTACAAGTAAAAGTACTGGAGTTAAAAATATACTTTAAGTAAAAGTACAAAGAATCGATCGTAAAAACTACTCTGATTATTAGTTACTTTTAACCGTTGATGTCACAGTCACCTTTTTGAACTAGGGCCTTTTTGTGTTTTCCTGAACCAACAGTTGAAAATACTAATAACTGATTCATCATTGATAATTAATTAGATCCAAGTCTAAGTTTAAGTTTAATTTTCCTTATTCCACAAACAGACCAAACACTGTCAAATGAGGTGCAAATTACAGCTGTGACTACTGATTAAATATCCATGAACACACTTTTAATCACTTAAATTCCTTGGCGATTAATCGATTAATGATAAATCATTAACATCTCTACTCCAAATGTGTGCTGCTGCAGCGTTCATTTGTTTTCATTGGCCCGTTTGTGATCAGATCACCTGATTGGCTACTAAAACGCAGATTTAAGGTTTGGATGTAAATGCAACTTGTACTCAGTATGATTTTAAAAGTAACTAAGTAGAATCCTTAAGTACAAGTAAAAGTACAGACTTGAAAATCTACTCATGAAAGCACAAGTGCCCAAAAAAAAAGCTACTTAATTACAGTAATTTGAGTATTTGTAATTAGTTAATTCCACCCCTGACTACAGGTATATAAATACCCATGCGTGGGTTTCACTTCCACCTCAATCAGGAAACAATGAGACCTCTAATTTGACGACGCTGAAAAATAAACTAGAGAACATTCTGAAAATAACTTCAAACCCTGCACAGACTCTGGAGTCACACACACACACATCTTCTGTAACCTGAATAAAATCTCGACAAATATTGGCTTTCCTCTGTCTCTGTGCTTCCTCCTGGTCAGGTCTTATCATCACTGAGCTGACTGTTCTGTGGCAGCAGCAGAAAAAAAAAAAAAAAAAACATTCAAAACACACACAGATCAAACAGAAGCTTAAACCTTCACAGTGGCTTATAGCAGCACACAAAAACCTGACCTCCATCCAACTGCTAATTCTACTTTGTGATAAATGCTTCTTTAGAATTTGGGGACAAAAGTGCCATTTGATGGGGTTTTGATTTTTATTCCTCAATTATGCCAGGAAAGATATTTTTTTAAAAGATCAAACTCTTGGCTAGTAAACCCCGTAAATGGCCAGCCACCTGGTGATTAAGTTTTTTTTAAATTAAATGTAGACGTCAGCACTGTCAGATGGAAAATCTGGCTGAGTCGACGTCTTACAGGGTCGACAAAAATTTCACAGCATAGTCATAGTGAGCAGCCATTGTATCTTTTAAAATAGCTCAGAGTTCTCTTAATGTTAATCAAAATACACATTTTTAAACAATAATTCTTATTTGGCTTTGATTTAGAAGGGCTACAGAGTTGCCATGTTATGTTGAGACACATCTGATAGCGAGATGATTTAATAAATTTGTTGAAAAATAGAAAGTTTACCAGTGCTTGAGCAGTTTTCCCGCCTTTTTTTAAACCAGGAAGTGAGACAGGGGTCCTTAGGGTATAGCTGACCCTATGCCTGGTGAAATCGCGTTTTTTGTAAAACTCTGACAGAGTTGATGGAAATCTGGGACACAACTTTAAAGGACGACCATTTTATTTAAAATTTGACTTTAAAACAAAGATGATTGTAATAGCACACTGTTATCAGTAGGTATTTTAGATTTTCAGTGATTTTTAGACGTTGTGAATTCTTGTCTGGAAGTTTAGAAATTAAAAAGCAAACCAAGACATTTAATAATTGACATGTTTTTCATATTTATAAATCCTTAAAGAATAAATGTTCACCAAAAATTGAATTAGTGTTGGTTGATATCATTTTTAAAGTGTTTTTGGTAGGATATGATTTGTCCCAGTATCTATATAACATAAAATAAACCTTTGAGAAAATTTTAAATAATATAAATACTGAAATCTGACCACTAATCCAGCATACAACTTCATAAATAAAGTTTTTCGCTTCTTGCAGATAATGATCTGATCTGATAATGAGGTACATATCTGGAGTCAGGATGTGGTTAGCCTAGCTTAGCATGAATACTGGAAGCAGGGTGAAACAGTTAGCCTGGCTGTGTCCAAAGTTCAACTAGAATTATCGTCTCCTGGTTGATTGTCTCCATCAACCAGTCCAGTAGCAGTTTACATCCATGTCTGTCCAGACTCATGTGCTATATGAAGTGAAGACTTTAATAAAAGTGTATTTTTTTGGCTAAATGGAAGTTCTCACTGTATTGATACATATGATTCCAGTGAGAAACATTCTGTCTTCACTGTACAGAGGAGGACAGAGGACTGCTGGAGAGCTGAACATTATGATGTCACAGTGAAGTTGACCTTTGACCTTTTGGATATAAAATGTCATCACTTCATTATTTAATCCTCTGAAGAATCGGAGTGAAATTTTGGCATAATTAATTTATGAATTCTTGAGTTATGGCCAAAAAAAAACGTGTTTGTGGGGTCGCAGTGACCTTTTACCACCAAATTTTAATCAGTTCATCCTTGAGCCCAAGTAGACCTTTACCAGATGAAATGACTGTCTTGTTGTCTTGAATGTCTTGTTTTGTCCACAACCCAAAGATATTCAGTTTGTCAGAAAGGAGTAAAGAAATCAGAAAAGATTGACATCTGAGGAAATTATATCAAATAATTTGTAGATTTTTTTTTATTTAAAAACTGACTCAAATTGATTAATCGATTATCAAAACAGTTGGCGGTTAATTTAATAATCGATTAATTGTTGCAGCTCTGATTGTTTGACTGAGATCCCAGTCACCACTCTATCCCTGTAAACATTATCTTCATTATCAATTAATCTGCATTTCTGTACGTGTCTTTAAGAACAGATTTCGTGGAACAAAGAATCAGAATCAAGAGACAGAAGTGATAAAATCATGCTGCCAAGACATAAAGGAAGTGAGAACCGAAAGGATGTTGTTCCTTCTTCAAGTCACTAACCGACTCTTGCTGTTGTTGTTTACTTTTGTTGTTTTCCTGATGCAGAGCTGCAGGAGGTGTCAACGTTCTCGGCAGCGTGCATCAAGCGAGAACAGCATCTGTAATATATCTGCTCCGATGATCTCAACTGACGCCTCGCTTCTCTGAAACGCAGCGGTCGTGCAAGTGTGGTTAAAGTGTGACACCATCTCAGCAAGGATGAGGTTAACCACAGGCCAAGTGTTCTCGAGTTTTGATAGGATGAGACAAACGTACTTACCCTTTGACCTCAGATCATCATATTTTTAAGTGCAAATGGAAAATCACCACTAAACCCCGGCAGTATGTCACTTATCAACCATTTTGTTTATTCATGTTGACTGTTTAAAAGAAAAAGATGCTGTTGTGTATCTCCAGCAGCTCATGAATGCAGCAAGCAGCCCCAGTCTTGCTTTGGGACTTTTTATGTTAGTGTTAGCTGTTATTAAAATCAATGTAAACCACAGTCTCTCCAGGGTTATTAACTGCGGGCTTTAATTTTGCACACGCAGCAACATGCAGGCCGCTGCGGGTTCTAGTACAGTCCACCAAGACGGAACACAACTCTGCTGTGAAACACCAACACTACTTTATTCAAGAGAAATTAAATCTGGAGAGTTCAGGGGGACTTTTGCTCTCAGAAAACTGCAAATTCTACATGAATAACATTCATTTTAAATAGATGTTGATGATGTGATGAGACCAACTGCAGAGTTACTGAGTGATTAGTTTGAGCTGTTCATATTATATGTTATAGAGACAGAAGAAATTTTCTTTCACTCAGTGTGAAAATTTTACATTCAAGGACAACAGAATTAACTTGTGTTTGAAGTAAAATAATGATTTTCCTTATTAATTTTGTTAATGCAGTGTTGTAGTCAAGACCACCTAAACCAACCAAGCCTAGACCAAGACCAGAGTGTGTCAAGACTGAGACTAGAACAAGACCAAGGCAGGGCGAGGCCACTTGTTGCCCGACCGTTGCAAATCCCAGAGGTATTTCATTCACTTTAGATGAGAAAATTATCATTGAACGGTGACATTTTTGCTTAAAACATAACTTAAACAATTATTTGACTGTCACAATTGACAATGAATTAATCAACCATTCAGATGTAATGAATGATTAACTAAAACCGGCAAGTTCATTGGTTAGGTTCCATTTTATATTTCTTGTGAAGTCAAGTGACGCATTACATACTGTATGAAGAAGCCTGAGCGTCTACAACCATGCTAGCAGCTCTATGAAGTTACGCTAACGGCTAAATTCCACCAGGTGCGGCTGTGTTGCGTTACGGCTGCGCCGCGCCAGCTGGAGGTGATTGCAGCCATTCTACACAAAACCTGTGATTGCACCAGCAGTGCCTTTGCGCATCCTAGAAGCAGCTCTCGGCTCCGTTCCACGGATCAGATTGAACGGGCAGGAAGTCAGACACCAGAAAAGCAGGGAGAGTCTGGTTAATTTTCAAAATAAAAGACTCTGTGCAACTCGTCCAGAGGGGAACATGAATGTCTGTTCCAAATGTCAAGTTGTCAAGACATTCCACTTAAAACAAAAACCGTACTGTACAAAACTGTCTCCCACAATTACAATTTCAACAGACTAAACTGAAGTACTGCTGGTGAAGCATCCTGCGTCTAACTACAGCTCACACTGCAAAAAATAATTGACCTCTTTTCTTTGTGTTTTCTATGAGCAGAGTTAGTCGTGATGGCTATTCAATCATGAAGCTGTTTTCTGCCGGGCCAGGGACTGTATTAAATCTTTTCATGTGGCTTCGACACATCACAAATGGAGTGCGCCTACAGTTTACCCTGAAATTGCTTTGAAAATTCCCCATCGTGAACTGACAATTAACCAGTAATCGCTCGAAAAAAGTTGCTCTCCCCAAGGCCAATCAATAGTCATACAAAAAGAAAAGCACAGAAACGTATTGGAGCTGTGTCAGGGCCTGACATCATTTCTTTTCAAAGACCATCTTTTCATCAACATTATGATCAAAATGTGCTCACGGTGACATTGGTGAATTATTGACCTCGCAATAAGGGGTCCATTTCTCGTCTTTTGGAAACAGGAACAAAAACAAATCCCCGCTAAACCAGCTGAGGCGTGTTTGAGGCCGGCTGAAAAAGCTGGACAAAAGCTTCTGGAAGAATACAGTCACAGCTTCCTGTTTGTGACTATCTCCTGGTCGAGCATTTCTTCTTTCTCCTTTTTAGAAGGGATCCTGTACTTTTCGGTGCAGCTGGGGCTACAGAACACTTTAAGTCATGATGACGGCTGACAGGATTTTATGGTGTGCTTTTGGAGCTGCAGATTACAGTTGTGGGGAGAGGACAGTTTGTCTTTTCCCGCTGTGTCCTTTGTTTGGGCCTTAGGGATTGTGGGGAGGGAAGACGTAAAGCAATGGTTTTGAAAATGGGTTTAGAAGTAGCCATATTTTCTGAATATTTTTTTCTTTATAACCCAAAACTAATTTTGGAGCCCATTAGATCGTCCCATCAGACGCTATGTATTATTATTCACCCTGCAGTGCCTTGGTATGACTTCTGGTAAAAATGACATAGCTATTAGCTTCACAAAGCTATTTTGTCAGAATAATTTAGTTCCGTTTCTATGTTCCTGTGGCAGTATGCAGTTCTTAGGTTGTGTCATGATGTTGTAGCTGTATGACAAAAATGATTACAATGACCTCTTTTTAAAAAAAAAAGAAAGAGAGGAGAAAATTGTTAATAAAGACCATAATGTGACCAATATCAAATCAAGATTACTTTGTAAGTATACAAAAAAAAAAAAAAAAACTACAGCTCCCATGGAAATTTACCAGCATAGCATGCTTGTAGCTTGATTTACACTCTTCTAATGTCAACTTTTACATTAGCCATGTGTCCATCAATGTATCTTTTTATGTGCATTTCTTGCATTATAAAAAAAAGTTGATGGAAATGGCAAAACTCGAAGAAAACGTCCTCTCTTTTGCAGGAGTTTGTACGATTGCTTAAAGTGTTTTGTCTCTTTTTCGAGAAAGATTTAATGCGCTTAATGGTTGGGTTGTTCCAGTACTGAAAAATGCCTTTCATACTACCTAAAATGTGATATCAGCGAGTTTGCACCAATCTGACACCACGCAATTATATATACTAATGCTGATTCCCAGCAGCGTCCCAAACTCCATTTTTTGCATATACTGTACATATTTTTCTGCGCACTGGTATCGGATTGGTGTGGGCCGATACGCAAAGTTTGTGTATTGAAATCTGTATCAGGAAGGAAAAAAAATGGTATCGGAACATCTCTGCTTAACAGGAAGTTGAAACACTTCTTCTGAATAAGTTCTGATGAAACAAACATTTAACTCAAAAGACTGATCAGCTGTTTTGTTTTTCAGTTTGAAGTTGACTGGTGCCATTTTATTTAAGCCATGGCGTAATGGCGTAACTGTTTCCAACTGGAGAATTGGCACCACCTACTGCTTATCTCAATGAAACAACTCCTAATAATTACATAATAGTGATGGATGAAAACAAGCATTCACTTGCGTTTTATTTTGCCAATTTACTCCAAAATCAGCTTAAATTTGTAACACATTTACTCTTCACTCTTCTCTCTGTCCTGCTGTTCATAACAGACAGACATGACTGTGCTAGCCACAAATCTTTGATCCTGTCTGCATTGACAGAAACCTAAAGATGGTGTAAAGCAACAGCAAATATGTGTTCTGAGTTTGTCACACAACAGAAACATGTTATTAATCACCCAGCCACATTTGAAAGACTAAAAAAATTGCTACGTACATAAAATTAGGTCTCAAAATCATGAAAAAATGAGCATTTTTCTCTGCTCTGAAACACTGGGGGGTGTCCACACCACTGTCTCGGTTTGGCCTTAAAAACAACCTGAAACATGGACGCTCCATCTGGCAGCTTTTTTGGACATGTCCAGACATGTTTGAGCCACCAGAGCCAGAGGACGGTGACAGGATGGTATTTTTTTCCTTCTGTGTTGGGTTGTTGGGACTGAAATGAGCTGAAGTGAACTGCTGGGCTGATTTGGACTGAGAGTCACTGAAGGTACGTTCGTAAATGACTGGGGGGAGGGGGCATCACCGAGCCATGTTTCAGGTCCGCCCAAAAAATCCTGAAGACAGAAATCGTGAACAACAATTTAACGGGCTAACTCCACAATTCAGGACTACATAGTTCTCAGTCTTTTCACATGTTTTCAGCAGCTATTTTCTAATATGGATTATGTGTTAAAAGAAAAACGTCACTTTCTCCTTTACACAACTTTAACAGAACTGCACAGAGCGATCAGAAAACACAGAGGTTTCTTTTTTTTTTAATGACAAAGCTTTCTCTCAAGTCTCCAGCACAACTAAGAGGAGGGGGCAGTCGTGGGTCGACCATGGTCGGCCCCTGCTACCAAGCAGAGCCACAACAGCGTGGCGCAGCTACCGCCTGCTGTGAGGCAGCAGTGGAAGCGCGTGTCCCACACTTCATAAAAGAGATCTACCCTGAAAAGGAATCAAACTGGGGACATCATGCTCCCTGACTAAACCACTGCCAAAGGGTGCGAATGTACTCATCGCTGGTTGTTTTCTGCATTCTGAATTCCATGTGCTCTGTGACACATGTTGTGCTATGTTAAATTATAGAGCCATGAAATGATTTCATTTAATTGGTTTTTCTTGTTCCCTGACCTGAAAATCTGTCCGTTCGATCTCATGCAAGATGAGTTCATGGTCAAGCCAACGTACTGTTTGCTGATGGTTTTTGAGTTTTTCTTCTTTAACAGTGAAATCAAAGCTTTTCTTCCACTGAGAAGTCACAGTTCTTACAGTTTTCTCTAGCAAGGACAGAATTGAAGTGGACACCATGACAAGGTCGTCTGCATATAGAAGTCAGTTTTTCCACGGTCCCCTACAGCGAGCCCAGGTGATGCAGACGACTGCAGAGCTGTTGCTGCCAACACATTAATATAAATATTGAATTATGATGGGCTCAGCTGGCATCCTTGACTTATCCATCTGTTCTGACTAAAGCTTTTGTATTCTTTTAATCTAATCGAGAGCAGAATTTGTTCTTTTCTCTGCTATGAAATGTTTTAATCATGACTTTGCATCTGTTAGCAGTTTGAAGACAAGATTATAGTGTCAGTTAGATTGAAATGCTTTATTGTAATTGATTAAACGAAAACATATTTGACCCTTGTTTGTTTCCTGAACATGTTTTGTACAAGAGCTGTGAGATATACTTGAGTATGTTGTTCTGTATTTAAGGAGATTTAGAAAGATAAGGATTCAGAAATTTAGGATGCTACAAAACACTGTTGCTAATGACAGATATCAGAGGCCATGTTGCCTCACGTTTTACACTTTGGTATTTTAGTGCCTGTATTCCCAACGTTGGGAAAGCAGCCTTTGTGGTCTAGCTTCCAGGTCTGAAAAGTGAAATCAATGTGGAAGTGCCTTAAACTTACATTCTTTCTATTGGCCAGCAGGGGGCGACTCCACTGGTGAGTTTATGGTCTCAATGGCTGTATTCAAGTCCTCTTCCATATGATGTTCATTTTCATAAATTATGAAGTGCCGATCAAGATTCTGTTGCTGCATTGTCTTTTTCTTGCCTCACATGTTTTCAGAAATATGTGCTGTTTATCTGTAATATGAGGAAGACTGAGACCAGGAAGGCCACCTGTCTTTCCTTCTGGTTCAAAATAACCAAGATGATGCTGGCCTCAACGTCAAACTTCAAACTTGAGTTTGGCATTATGGGGCTTCACTTGTCATTGAGTTTTTTCAACATGTCCCAGGATTGTTACATCCCGATGTTTTCAGTTTTCAGTCAGTATTTCCTGTTTTATTTTGATACTCACATTTGTCTCTCATTTTCAGATACTTAACTTCCTGCCCCTGTGTGTTTCCCGCCATTGTGATTACCTGCCCCACCCTAATTGCTTTCACCTGTCCCTCATTACCCCTCATCCCTTGTGTATATAGTCCTTGTGCTGCCCTTTGTCTGTTGAGTTTTTATGTTCTAGCCTTAATTCCTTGTGTTTTCTTTGTGGTTTTGACCCGTTTTTTTTGTTGTTGTTGTTTTGTTTTGTTTTTGGTGTCTTTTACTCTGCTCAGCCGGTTGTTTTTGGATACCTTTGTTTCTCTGGACTGGCCACCCATGTACTGAACCTTTTTCTTTTATAAAAGACTTTTCATCCATCTACCCGGAGTTTTGAGTCCTGCTTTTGAGTCCTCTGTCTGTTGGCACCGGTGTAATGAGGATGAGTTTTGATAGGGTTTTTTCAAGCTCTTTTGTAATAAAGTTTGTGTTTTACATATTGACACAGGACCTTGTTATCTGCAGCGTATCTGATCTGCGGGTTTGCTGAGACTCTCAGTCAAACCACTTCTCCTTTGGCTTCTGCTGTATTTTTTCACTTTGATGACTTCATGAGATGGGCCTCTCAAATATCTGAAGGTGTCATTTATTTTTGGTAGTGTCATTTACACATATTCTGTTTCCCTTAAGTGTGTGGAACAGAAAGCTTGCACTTCATCTTCTCAATTTTTAGGGTGTTAAAAAAAAAAAGCAGATTTATAACTTTGCAGGGCCTGATCCTGTCAACAAGTCCTCCAACTGGAACGACAGAACAGGTAGTTTTGTTGCTGCTTATCAAAATGATTCATGTAAGCGGTTTCTGATCTGGCACCTCCATTGTCAGGATGACATTGCTTCTCAGTGCCTTCCAAAACTTCTGTAACAGTAACAAAAAAGTTTAATTTGACTGTTCTCTGATCAGCCACCTCTAAAGTTGAGGTTTAGTTAAGAAGGAAACTAAAACCATTTGGTTATGGTTCGGGAAAGAACCTTGTTGAGGTTAAAAGAAACCAACATTGACTCTTTGTAGGGGATATGCAAACTGGGTCAAGGAAAGTTTTCTTCTTGGTCCCCTGCAGTCCATCCAGACCTCCTCCACTGAGGTTTTGTGCTGTGTTATGACCTTATGTGGTCTACCTCTGTGCTAGCTGTAACCAGCTTACAACCACAGACTGTGTCTGAAAAGTGAAGCCATTGCAGAAGTTTCTTAACCCTGTAGTCCTTCTAATGGTTAGCAGGGGGCCACTCCACTGGTTTTTAAAAAGCAAAGGTAAAATGAGGCTAAGGCACCCCTTAGGGGGGCCCCAAAAGTCACAGAGGGTCCCCGAGGCTTTGTCTGTTCTGAGGTTATCAAAATTAGATTAGCACGTTAACTAAAATCACAATTATACAAAGTTCTGTATACAAGACTATCAAAAAAGATACCTTTTTTTTTGTCCTTGCTGAATTATGCCATGCTATTTAGTGAGCCACACCTGTGTGAGTAAGTGTAAGTAAGGATGAGTGTGTATAACCCTACTCTGTTGAGTTGTTAAAGCAGTAATAAGCAATAAAGCAGAGTATGCTTTAAGGTGGGGCAACCCACAGGCCAATGTCAGTTGTGACAATTAAGCAACTTAATTTAATGTATTGTTTAGTTGTAATAAGGCGTACCGCCATTATATCCTGCTGGCCCGAGTTGCAGTACATCATGTTCTTGCCCCAAGGTCTGGTCACTTCTGGTTCCCAAAAAAAAAAAAGCCAAAATGCCAAAATGTCGTCTGCAAGCCAAAGGGTGACGCCACAGTGGGTTTAGACCAGCTTACTTACTGGTTGTAACGGCAGCTTGATGTTTGTCTGCAAATCGCTAGAGCTTATCAGTATGATGCTGCAGGTTTCCTAAAAACTACACCAGATGATTTTTACTTTGCTGGTGTGGCCTCTTATTTATGAAAATGAATTAAAACACATCTCTCAACTATGTAATCTACTGAATAATATACTGTATTTTTATTTGTAATATTGTATATATTGAATAATCAGCTTGTTGCACAATAACAAGCCAATATCACTGAAAACTGGACTGAACTAGTGAGTCTTGCATTGCATTGGCAATAGCATTAGTTTATTAACAGCTACTTTTCTATTAACCTCTGTATAACATTTTGTTACATAAACACACTATTATCACAGTGACATGACCGGCTGAGCCCAGAGCTGAGCCAGTGAATTGATCTAATTAGTGCAGTTATGTAAATAACAGCTGATGTTTGTCAGACTTCTGTGGAAGAAAATCTCATTTTCTGTAACCTTGCACTTCATATTATGAAATTTGCCAGAAAATGTAGGCACAAGGTGATTACAAGCAGCAGATGTCAATCTACACAACACAACACAACACAAGAGACTGCCACCTCTGGCAGAGGGTCACTCAGTAGAGGGCAGATCTTTGCCAGGCAACAGATGGTGAAGCACCTACTGCAATGCAAAATCAGAAAGTTAAAAATCAAAATAAAGTTTCTTGTATAATATACAATGGTGTATGTTTTCTTTTCTAGATGTATGAAAAAGTGTTTTTTGTATAGTCGAGTGTCAATTTTCTGTAAGATGTATAGAATACTGTAATGATATCGTATCGAGTTCACCTAGCTGCATAAACATCATTGTATTTATGTGGAACATTTTTGGGTTTTTTTTGTACATTTTGTCATTTAGAATATTACAAGCAACCAGGTAGCTTTATAACAATATAATAGATACAGAAATCAAAATCTTTTTTACTCAAAAAAGCTGAAATTTTGAATAAATTTACATCTGAGGTTGCATAGGTCGGAGCCTATTTGTCCCAGTGGAAGTTGTGTCTGTTCAGAAGCTTCATGTTTTGGCGTAGAGCTGATTAGATCACCCCCAGTAACTGAATTTAATGCCAACAAGTAACCACTATCATGTTCAATTTCTCAATTTAATAACAAACTAATTTTTTCTAGGGGGATCTTGAATGTTCAAGTATGGCGAGTGGATAGACACATAGTGGAGATGGCAGCAACGCTAATGGAACAGGGATTATTTCATCTCGTATCGTGGACTAACTTTAATCAAGCTTAGTGTATCATAACATATCTTATATGGAATTAATCTGCAGACGCTAATCTGCAGACCAAACTTTTCTGTGGATGTCACGACAAAGACCAAAATGTGGCCTGTGACAGACTAGGCACGGCTTGCTTTTAGCCTAGCAGTTGTTGATGATTTGCAGCCAACTAAAGGCCGGTTAAGTGGAGTGAAGAGTCAGCAGGCAGTACGACACAGAGCAAGTCAATAAACTGAGTTTTTATACATTTTCCAAAAATTTTGAATCACAGCGATCACAAGCAGTCTTTGAGCATACAGTCGCAAAAGTAGTCTAAGAATATCAGGCTGATGGGTCAACAGTTGCTTCAGGTCAATAACAATGTCACGCTACATCTGCCTCACAAAGATCTTGCTTCAATCCAGATAGTTTGTCTTCTTTTGTGGGCTTTGTTCTGTTGTCGTTCAACCTGATGTTGAACTATAGAGAAAATCAGCAGTAATGTGCTCATTTGCAGTATAAACCCAGCCTTTTACACTGTTCACTGCTTCGCGCTGATTGCACGCCTTAATGTCTTTTAGCTCTGTTTTAGGAACAGTGTATTTATTGGCCAGCTGAAACAACACAACAAGCCCGAGCCCCCGGCCAGCTGTTAGTTAGGTCTACAAATGAACTACTGCCAAGAGCTGGCAGAGAGACATCAGTAGGTACCAGGGAGGGGAGGAGGAGACAGACAGACACTGACCCATTGGCCTACTGGCAGACAAACACATGAAGAAACACAAACACACAATCTCCTCTTATTCACACACACTTTCTCAGACATTGAGTATGACCATCTGTTGGTAATTATCATTATTTTCTCCCTTCCTCCCTCCCCCTCCTGTTATTTACCCATCGTGACTTACACATGACCTGACCAAACTAGTTTTATGTGGAACAGTAACACTTTATATTAAGGTGCTTGTAATAAGCATTAGTTAATAGCTAATAAGGCCCTTGTAATATGCTTAATGACATTAATATGGGTTATAAGTAGGGGTGTAACGGATCAAAAAACTCACGGTTCGGATTATTTCACGGTTTTGAGTCACAGTTCGGATCATTTTTCAGATCAGCAAAAAAGAAAAAAATGGTGGGATTAGGGTTAAATTATTTTAAAAATGCACTTGGCTTTGATCTCTGTCTGTCTGTAATTATCACCATAGTTATGTAATGTAATAATAATGATAATAGTAATGATAATGGTAATAATATTAAAATCTTCAAACTTATACAGTAGGCTACTGTTCTATGTATATACATACATTAGATCATTAGATCATTAGATTATACACTGCACAGTATAATACACAACTAGGCTGGCTCAATGTCCCGCCTACAGCACATCTGATTGGTTAGAAGTTACGGGTAATCAATCAGCACAGACACACTGTGTCACAGACAGGGTGAGACAGAGCTGCACCGGTGATCAGAGAGGAGC
>JAJHUR010092913.1:0-11068 GCA_027495735.1 Lutjanus campechanus
ACTGGGGGTGTGCTGACATCTACTTTACTTAATACAATGGCAATGAATAAGTTCCTTATACAATCCTACTTCAAATAATCCAAACTATCTCTTTCAGAGGCACAGTTATGAAGATGACATTTAGTAGAGCAGTACAATGTTTGACCACAGGGTGCAGTTTAAAATTATGATTATTATTACATATACTGCTATTCTGCTACTTCTACTTAGTGCCTTTCCCCTCACAAGATATACAGTATATCATAATAAATCAATAACTACGATAACACTCCTAATTGGCGACCATCGTGTTCACTGTTACACGATTATTTGCTGCGACGATTATCTTTAAAGTCTCTCCAGTCTGGCCTTGAGGCTCCACAGGCTCCAGGTTCAGAGAGGCCTGCACTTGTCATCAGCAGCGCAGCTCAGACCACAGCAGCTGACTCTCCTTCTTTTCTCCTCTCCTCTCCTCTCCTCTCCCTCACACTTTCCATCCTGCAGCCTGGTAACAGAGTCTCTCCTCGCAGCATACCATTACCTCAGTGTTTCCACCCAGCTCTAATCACTCCCATCTGCAGACACAGCAGCACATGCCTGTCTCTGGCTCGGCCTCTGCTGCGCTTTCACCGCTCCGAGTCTGTCAGGTCTGCAGCCTGGCATCGCTGACGGCTACACTCTCTGAAAGAGGGTTCTACACAGAACCGCTGCTTCTGAAAAACGTATTTGAAATACTAGTTTGTCATAGTTTGTGACACTAAGGGTTCTATTAAAAACCCTTTTTATCCAAAGAAACCTTTGTAGAAAAGAGTTGTTTAAGGACTGTTGAAGTCCTTGAAGAACTCTTCTGCCCAGATTCATCTAGGGTTCTATGTAACATCATATAAAGGGTTCTCAGCACACTGGGTGGTTTCTGGATAAATCCCCTGGAATATAAACTGGTTATTGGTAGAACCTGCTGCGTGGGTTCTAGATAAAACTATCAGAATACTATAGAGTTCTCAGCAGAACCCGTTGGTGGGTTCTAGATAAAAGGGTTATATAAAAAGGTTGTTGGTAGAACCTGCTGGGTGGGTTCCTGATAAAAGCCTTGGAATATAAAAGGGTTCTCGCCAGAGCCCCCCTGGGTGGGTTACAGATAAAACCCTTGAAATACCCAAAGGTTCTCTGTAGAACCATCTGGGTGGGTTCTGGAGAAAAACCTTGGAATACAAAAAGGTTTTTTTGGCAGAACCTGCAGAATGGCTTCTAGATAAAACCCTGGGAATATGAAAGGGTTCTCAGCTGAGCCCCCTGGGTGGGTTCTTGTTAGTACCCTTAGGTGGAGAGGTTCTGGATAGAGCCACCAGAGAGGGTTCTGGGTGGAACCATTACACCATAGAAGAGTTCTGTGTAGAACCTCTCATAGGGGTGTTCTGAACCCTGTGAAACCTTTCAGATGTTTCTACTAAACCTACTAAACCTTTATGTTGGGTTCAAGGTAAAACTTAAACCTTCATAAAAGGTTCTGACAGGAGCCAAAAAGAGTTCTCCAGTGGGAACAAGCCGAGTAAGTTTATGGTTCTACTGAGCACCTTTATTTCTCAGAGTGCACTGCTACGAGTCTGTGAGAGCAGGATAAAAACTGGAATCCCATATATCAGTTTGAAACAACTGATGAGAACTTGGAACGAGCCATGAGCTCGTTTTTTCTGTCGTATTTTGGAAATTCAGTTGCAGCCAAATGGATTTCATGACTTTGAAACTGGCCTGAAACAAGAGGAACAGTTCAGAAAGAATCTGCTGGAGAGGAAATTTGTTCTTTTTCTTTTCCTTTCTTTTTTCCACTGACTTTGTGAATTTCAGAGCAAGGTTCAAAGAGGCCGTCCCCGGCGCTGCTGCAGTGACATCTGAGCCTCTCTACACAAGTGACATCAGTATTTTATGCTAAGCTATTTGGAGCGTGCTCACTGGCTACCCCTGGTCATCCCTCCCTTTAGATGTTCAGCTTTGAGAGAACAAAGCCTCGTAACCGGGAGGATGTTGCATTTCCCATTGTGCAGCCTTGTAGTATTGTCTGCCACATCCTCCCTAATTAAACTGTCTCACACTGGGAGCGTTTTGACCTGTAGGAAGCGAGACTGAAACCAAAATCCCAGTTCCACTCCCACGTGATTCAGCTCTGACAACGACACCAAAACATTCAGTTACTACAAACAAAACTGGATTAATCTCTCTGAACTGGGGAGGAAAATCACATTTCACTTCTTAGATAATTAAAGTGCTAAATTACAGAAACTGTCACGCAAATACTCTCCCGTTTGTTTGTGTCAGAGGTGCGTTCAGAACAAAATGTTCGGTGACAACAAGCAGACAGGTGTAATGAGGCGCTGCGCCACTAGGCGGAGCCTGCCCTCAGTCCACCGTACGCAGCCAGAAGCATCCATGTCATAGTGCTGCAACCTACCATCACAGTCTCCTAGATGGGAGGTGGTGTTTCCATATTCCACATCTTGTTGAAAAGGCAGCCTGCAGTCACACAGAGCACATCAGACAGCAGGAAACATGTCATTATTGTGCCCCTGAACTCACCATACACAGTTACATCATCTCTCTTTGTGTGTGATGCGTGTTTACGGTCTGATAAAACAGACAAAATGAGGTCACACCTGATTGGAAATAACTCATACATGTAAAAATCGTCTTTTTATATGAACGAGCTCACGTTTGCATGAATTATTTGTACACGAGTGGGAGGGGGCATTTGTTGATTCAGTTACAGTGATATGACACATATTGATGTGTCATCCAGTGTAAAGGTATCCACTATTGATCCCAGTATTGATTTGCTCTTTTTGCCTCCCACCACTCAGCGAGGTCAGAGGTGAGGTTCAGCCATACAGGTGGTGACGGGAGCCGAACGCACGGATCGTGACGCTACGTAAAACATATGACTTTGATACAGATTAAAGCATTACAGGAACTTAATATTATTTACGGGAATATGAATTTATAAAGGACAATCATAGTTATTCTTTTGAAATAAATATTATCAGTTGAAATGCATTCAATACTGTAAGTGAAGCTAAATCAAACGCTGCACACCCACACATACTTTACTGTCTTAATTAGTTTACAAAATAAAACACATATATACAACAGACAGAGGAATGTGTGCTGTAGTTCAGAGGTTTCTTACATCACCAGACTGAACACAAACAGAATTAGCGTTATGTAACTATGAGAGCCTCAAACACATTAATAAGTAAAAAAGACCTTTTAACCTGAACTAATTAATATTGTTTAATAAGTGTGGAGACAATTATGAGTAATGGATCCAACGCGTCGCTCAAAGGTACAGTGTGAATATTTAATACTAAAAAAAATATTAATGACTTCTCCAATCTAGCTAAGTTTGTTAAAATAATAATGGGTTCTTATAATTAACTATAGAACATTTTATGTAGAGTTTGTGACATTTCTATTTACTATTTACTGATTGTATTATATAGTCATACTGAGCAACAAGTGTTGTTGTCCTTCTTTTGTTTTCTTTGCATTGTGGACTAAATAAAAGTCTAAAGTAGGGATGCACTATGATATTGACCGTTATAGACTGTTATAGACTGTTATAGACGGGCCAAAATGAACATTTCTGCCGATATGACAGGCTGTTAAGATGAGGTCTTAATTATGCGCATGTGATACAAGTATGCCTGCGGCGTGGAGGTTTTTTTCAAGTGTCTAAGTTGCTATTTGCAATGATCGCTCTGCATCAGTCATGCGAGGAGAAGCCAAATCACATTGCTTCAACACTGCAAATTTAATTTGTCCATCTTAAGAGCCATCATCCCGATCGTTACAACAAATTTGTGAAGAACAAAAGAGGAAGAGGCACCAGCGAAACAAACAGTCATTTTCTTATTTTGGCCGGTGAATGTGCACATTTTGAAAAGTAGTGTATTTCATTTCTTGCATCTGCCAGTAGGCCATCAAAATAGGAGTTGGCATAATGATATGTTACTTCTACTACAAGAGAGACTTGATGTTCTCTGCAATTAGGTGGGAAAAATACATGCATTTTGACCAAAATGAGTCGGAAAATATCATCAAAAATCCAATAACATGTGTCTGTAGTCTTAAGTCTTCCTTGCAGACAGAATCCATGCTTGAATCCACATTTCTAAAACAACAAGAACACTTATTTTATGTGATAAAGTAAAGAGCAAATTCAACAGTAGCTTAGTTTCCAGACCTTTCCCTGCACAATATACAGGAATGTTCCAACTTCACCAAATAAAACTTTCTCCTAACTCATCCTGAGTTTGCAGAAAGCAGGTCTGCAGAGGTAGGAAACTGTTTTACAGGCTGGTGTGTGTGTGTGCGTTTCTTTGTGTGTGTTGTCCTCACCGTGTGCCTGGTCTCAGGAAGGAGCAGGTGCTGCCTCTGGTCCAGCCACAGTAGGGGTCCCTGGAGGCGAGACAACTCCTGCACACACACACACACACACACACACACACACACACCAATGAAAATAACAAGTTAAAAAATGCTGACCTGATACTCACACTGGACATTTTTTTTACCATTTTAGCAGTAAAACTGGGAGAAAGTCACCTATAAAACCTGGGAACAAGCGCTAAAACAAGTTTGCTAGTTTACTGTTTTGCTAGCTAACAAGGTAACCACCATATTCAACAACAACATCATCAAAAGGACAGTGTCGTACAGCTGTGTTTCAGGTTGTAAGTTGTATAAACCAACCATCCCCAAATTTAAGAATGCCACGGCCCAATTTAAAATCTGAAAATCCTCTGCGGCCCACCCAAACCTTTAATCAAAAGTCTGAGCAACACTCTAGACTAACCGAACCCATGACGAGATATAAAGGACGTTATAGCGTTAGTGTGACACGTCACCAAATACAATCTAACACATGTTAAAATATGTTAGATAAACAAGACATAATTTAAATCACATGGCTTTGTTCTATTAGTTTTGATTAATTAAAAAAAAAAAGAAACATACGTTTGTTAAAATTTATTTTTCATAACCTCTCACGGCCCATCTGCAGGACCCTCATTGCTCACACTTTTGGAATCGCTGGTATAAACGTACGAAATTTGACAAATCATCATCATATCACCAACTGCCGATTGATCAGCAACTGGAAAGACAATATAGTGAAAAGTGAGGGATAAGGGGCCATATTTCAAGGGAAAAATTTAACACCCCATTAACTACCATTAGACAACAGCTAACGCTAGCTGTTAGACGCTTCCTAGCTAACGTTACAACTTGATAATGTTACACAATTTGATAGGAAAGGCATGAATGAATTCTTCTGTTGTTATTTCAGACTTAATTTATGCCTTTTTTTTAATTGTATCGTGTAAAAGTATCGGTAACTGTAATGTTAGCTAAGAAGTGGTTAGACGCTAACGTTAGCTGATGCCTAGCAGTCGCTAAGGGGTTATCAAATGTGTTTTTTTTTAACTTGAAATATGGCCCCTTCAGAATTTCACTGTTTTGTCTTTTCAGTTGCTGATCAATCAGGCGACATGATGATAATTTGTCAGATTTATACGAGTTACAACATGAAACACAGCAGTACGACATTATCCTTCTGCGTTTGAACTTCCCACCCTGCGCGTGAGGTCAGATGAAAATGGCCGCAGTGTGAATACGGTTAGGTGGGGGGTCATTATAACCCTTAAAACATGAAATACAGTACGTCCCTGTGGAGTGGAGATTTATTTGCGCTGTGTGTTTGAAATGTAGCATGCAGAAAACCTGTGAAATGCTAAATCCTCATCTGGTATTCATTTTCATACACAGCAGTCAGTCACACATACTGTATCGAGTTGCTACTTGTTCTCAGCTTCCTGTTTCCTGTATGTGTGATATATGACTGCAGTGGGAATCATGTTCGCACTGCAGATTTCAAAAGCCCCCCCCACCCCCCACATGTATGTGTGTGCTAATAAACAAACGTCTTCTTGAAATTCATAATGAATCACGATCCTACAGCCTCTTGAGTCAATTTAAATAGTATCTCCCAGGGAAACAAATTCTCCCAAAATAAATATTAAACCAAACAAGCTAGCGGTGGTGTACAGTAACAAACAGACATGCCATCCACCCCCTGCTGACTGAAACAAAAACAGACTTGCAGATTTTATTGTGATGACGGCAGTAACAGGTTGTGAGGAAGCCAAAGACAAATCAAAAGCTGGCCAGTGAGCCGTGGCTTGGCTAATGGCCACGGCTACATTCAATCTGACCTAATTATCAGACAAAGAAACGCTGAAGTAAAAAGTAAAATGCTCTGTGCGACCGTGCGCGTCTCTTACTTCATGCAGCGTGAGTGCAGGTGGCAGCGAGACGTGGGCACTCGCACCAGACAGGAGGGGAAGGCCAGCAGCAGGGTGTGGCTGGTCCGGTCCAGCGACAGGGACAAGAGCTGTCGGGCCTGAGGAGAGTCCTCGCCGCACCTGGAGACGCACAGACGGGAGGCAGAGGGTAAAGAGGCAGCAGAGGCAGGTCAATGTACTCTTTTTGGCCTCACACCGGTCTGCGACAGGGTCAGAGGCCTCATCTGTTGGTACTTTGAGACAGACAGCGCCGTGCCCCAACCCTCCGCACAGAGCCAGAGCTCTGTGGTGAGAAAGAAATAAACTCTCTTTTGTGTCAGCTGCTAGGACGAATATATCAGCTATCTGTGATTGTTTTTTGTTTTTTTTGGCAGGTTTTTGTTATTTTATTTTTCTAATTTAATGGCCTGCATGAGCGAGAGCTGCTGTTCAGCGGCGCGGCACACACCCACCGAGCTGGAGGATGAGCGAGGAAAACAGCCTGTAGAGCCAGAATATTTTCACATCTACTGCAGCGAATGAAGGATTTGTTCTGACAAGAACCAGGGGCTGGTCACTGTTTGAACGGTGGAAACACGAACCACAACAGCCTTGGTGATTTTTAATCTGTTTTCCGTGTCGAGTTTGAATAAAGTGTGTTTTACGAGGCGTTAACGAGGCAATTAAACTCTAAAGTCTAAGTTTAGTAAAAAGAGAGACACTTAAATTCAGAGGGTGCGCGGTTATATTTTTGGCTGTACTGCAGGGGCCAGCCCCATGGGTTGATGGGGAGCTGAGTAAGTAAGTGAGTAAGTAAATAAGTAAGTAGCTGAATGATGAAATTACATCATTGGTCAGTCATCGACAGCGGCACGTTGCCAACACACAGCCGGGTCAGCACACTCCATCTTGAAAACAAGCTGCAGCTAAAAGACCTCGATCATGATCACCTAAAGTGTTTAAAAAGACAGAGTTTTGTGTTTTAGACTCATATATGGCCGATCAGGACAGGGATTTCCTCCTGCCCTGCAAACAAATCAGCCACAGCTGCGTTGATGCTCCGCCCACAGCGTATGAACAGCTGGAAAACCACCGGGTTTTTGTGTGGTGACTGATGTGATATAACCTAAAATTTGTTTGACCATAAAACCCTGATGTTCCTCTACAATTCTGTGGTTGCAGACTGGAGTCCAACAGGCGTCCATGCCCTGTCTTTCTGCCTATGGAAGCCCATTTCTGCCAATGTGATGGTAAAGAAATTAAGATCCGGTAAGTCATCAAAATGAGAAGCGTTCTCAAAATAATGAGTTTGTACCTCAACATAATGACTTAAATCTGAAAACAATAAGTCAGTAATGCAACATAATGACTTACAATCTCAAAATAATGAGTTTATCTTAAAATAATGAGTTAGTTTAGTTAGGTTTTTTACTTTAGAGACCTTGTATGAGAAAGACTGTAGCGCTATCACATAAAGGCACAAAAAAGTAACAATAATAAAAATGAATCTGAATCTATTTCCTTTTTTGACACTTGGTGAGTTTATTTTGTTTATTAGATGCTGTGAATGTAAACTGCATATGTAAGAACAGCAACAGCAAAAACACACACACCTGTGTGAGTCTCCTGTTGACGGGCTGATGGTGGCCAGTTGGAAAATATTAACATATTGCCTGATCGTAGCTGCCAGCAGATGAAGCCAAAATCCCTTTTTTTTCTTTGAACAATAGAGTAACACAAGAATTAAAAGGTTTTCTGGTGCTACACTGACATCAAAACAAGAACCGCTTGTATAAATTATGATCAGTTCAACTACAAACAAGATGATTATTCTCATCATCAAGTCAAGACGAGCTGAAAATAGATAAGAGCTTTAGGTCGTCAATCAATAATTCAGTCCACAGGCAACTATTTGTATAATTTTTCAAGCTAAAGTGCCAAATATTCTCCGGTTCCAGCTTCTCAAATGCGCATATTTATGCTTTTCTTTATTATATGTGAAAAGTTAACTGCATATCTTTGGGATTTTGACTGTTGATCGCATAAAACAAACAAATTGACATTTAAAAAATAACCACTTTGGACTTGTGATGAGCAGTTTTCATTATTTTTAATAAAATGTTTAATGGTTATTCGAATTGTGTGCACGTGGATCTATTGGCAGAACATGGCAGAAATGGAACATACTGTAATATTCCACTGATATGATTATAAATGTGTTTTCATTAGCGTTTAATCACCTGAAAATAAGAATCCTTGTGTTTTCTTTGCCTTAAAATGAGCCATTTATATCCACTGAATGATGCCCTTTGTATCTACTGAGGTAGAAGAGCCCAAAACAAACAAACCAGACACTGAATCTAGAGACGGACTTTTGCATTTTTTGTTTTCAGGCCGCTGTAGGTTCTCTTACACGCTTAGAAGGGGAGGGTGAAACGAGTTGGCTGAAGAACTGTCACATTACAGTAATCGATCATAAAAATTTCAACCCGAGAATCAAACTCTTAGATTATATACGAGAATATGTCTGCAATAGATGTGATCAAATAAATAACTGAGTCGATTTTTACTCCGAGCTGCACTTCAAAAACGCTCAAATCAAATATTAAAAATAAGTGTAATTGAGGTGACAGTTTGTGGGTGAAAAGAGCTTCAGTTCTCAGATGGAGGGAGGCAGCGTGAGAGCTGATCTACCTGCAGCAACATGCCAGAAAGTATAATTCACTGGAGATCAAGTACAAATGTGTCCCGACTCCCACTCACTTCTCTGGGTTGAATCCTTCCACCTCCTCCAGGAACACGCTGCTGTGGGAGACAGAATCTCCGCTGGGAACCATCAGAAACTTGAGGATGGTCCCTCGCGTCGAGCCCAGGAACAAGACCGTGCGGTTCTTGTGAGGACCGGCCTCTGTGTCCACCACCATCGCTGTCAGCTGGTACCTGGACAGACAGATGAGAGCGTCAGACTGAGACAAAAGGTCGGATATTTCTACAGAAATAAAAGCATCTTTCCGATGCTTTAAGGGAAAAGGATCGCTGAGGCAGTTTTCATATTAATCTCAGACTATCGTGACCTTTTATAAAAGAAATTTGATATGTTATGATAAATTACTACATAAATTAAAATACAGTTGAAAGTAGAAAAGGCCCTAAAACTTGCAACTTGTTAGTTTAATAGATAAATTAAAGTGTAAAATAAAATCAAAAACAATTATGATGTTCAGAGGTTTAAGGTCAAATTTCTAAAATGTCCAAAAAGTATAAGTGTATTGATTTTAAGGATATACTGCATTTTGTTCTACTCTTCTCTCCAAGAGATTTAGATCTAGATTTTTTAATTAGGATCTCTTTCAGCCCAATTGGACTATTCCTCCAAGACTCTTTTAGACCTACAGTAAAAAAGTAGAATACATAAAACCCACAATTTGCTGAGTAGAACAATTAAAATCCAGCGGGACATCCGCGCTATATTCAAAGAAATACATCATCATTAACTACATGTTTCTGTTTTCTCCCATATATTAACTTGAGCAGTCTGAATTCTTGTGTGTGTGTCATGTGTGGAGTGGATGGCTGCAAAGGAGCAACAGTGGGGTAAAATAATTCTGTGAATAAATTAATTAAAAATAAATAATTAAGTAAATAAACATGTATAAAAATAGATAAATAAATAAATAAATAGATAAGTGAACAAAAGAAAGGGAGAAGAGCAAATACATAAATAAATAAATAAGAAACAAAACACTCCTGGCATGGCTGGCTGGTCATGCATCCAGCAATTTTATCATTGTATTTATTACTATTTCTTTTCTGTTTTCCTCCTTTCTCCCCCTTTTTCCTGCCCCAGTCAGATTTTTGCTAATCTTTACCTTATGCCTTCAGATTCTATATGGGGGTCATCGTTTCTTAGCTGCCTTCAGACTCTGGGGAGGAGGCTGGCTGAGATATTGAAATTTTTTTTTTTTAAAAAGAGACGTGATGCTCACTGGTATCATTTTATCTATATCACCATGTTACCTTTCTGCATTGCTACGACATGCAGATGTGCTTAATGAGACCTGCTCCCACTTCATGTTACATCAATTAGATCTGAACTTTGAAAGACTGCTTTTGATTTTGGTGCACATGACTCCCGGAATGAAATTCAGTACCTCCTTAAAATAATTACACCTGCACCTCTCGGACATTTTAAAAATTTGATCTTTTGATTTGATCAGTGAGCATTGCATTTCTCTGATTTAAAAATGTATCTTAAGTTAAAATATGTGAGAGTATAGAAATATGTAGCTCATACAGTATGTTTCAGTAGATTTCCTGCTGGGTGCAGAATTTTGTGGGTTTTACATGTTCTACTTGTACAAGTAATGTTTTTTTTTCTCTTTGTATCTGTGTAAGTGATATTATTATGTCTAGGAATCTTGAAAGAATAGAGATCCTAATAAAAAAACAAAAACAAAATCAAAATCTCTTGCAGAGAAAACTACCCAACTTTATGCATAAATACAACGATGTAGAACAAAATACAGAACCAAAATACAGACTCTCAAACTAACTACATTATTTGCAAGTTTAGGGCTTTTTCTACATGACTGTACTTTAATTTATAAAGCAATGTATCTTAACTTTTCTATCAATTTTTTTTTTAATAAATGGGAAGTTTTAATGTTTTCTGACTGGCTGATTGTAGGACTGCCTCTCTGGTTGCATATCTTTTTGTTGTTGGTATAAATAAAGTACAAATAAAGGTTAAAAAAAAA
>JAJHUR010092914.1:0-15059 GCA_027495735.1 Lutjanus campechanus
CTAGTGAATAGAGAGAAAGGATGGCAGGTTAACAAGGGGCATGGCATCCCTCTTAATCTCCTCTCAAATTGTCTTCTGATTATGTTAAGAATATCTCTTTAAAAAATCCCATCAAACATTTTTTTCTCCCTCGCTTTCTAAGTATATAGAACATGCAAGTGATCATTTCATTTAAATTGGGAACAATACAAATGTTGTTATTCACAGATTTTATGTTATTTTATATTTAGGTTTTTTTTTTTTCCTTTTGTCCTTCTTGCTTACATTTCACACCTATGCTGCTATTTATTTGTCATTATTGGTCTTTTATCTGTTGCTTTTGATGGTTTTATTCCTTTTTGAATATATACTGTCACAAAGAATGGATGAGGAAGCGGGTCATGGATCATCAAGAACAGGAGTGAATGGCCTCTTTTTGGGGAGAGCATCCCTGTATTATCAAATAATAAAAAGATTATTTTTTAAAAATCCTATTAAACATGCTGATGCCATTATTAACGGTAACACAGACACAACAGGCTTCAACAGGAATCCTCTGAGAATATAACGGTGCACAGATTAAAATTCCAAACACAGAGTGAAGCGTTGGTTTAAAATAGGCTTCTTTTTTTTTTTCAGGCAGATGTTTGTGGACCCAGGATGTGTGACCTGTCGGGTGCGCGCACTGTCAAAGCCGTGTACGCGCATCATCGTTCTCTCCAGCAGCTCCCCTGCAGAGACGGGTCGCCGAGCTTCAGTCAGAGGATCCAGCTGTCATTCAGCCGCTGTCAGACGGTGTGTGTGTGTGCGCGCGTGTGTGGCCGATAAATACGATGCACCGCTGGATGAAGGTGGACCTCCGGTGATCAACAGTGTCCACTCCTCCTCCAGCTGCGGAGAGGACGGAAGAGATGAGGGACCAGAGAGACAAAACCGGAGACAACTGGCACATGTGAGCGGTATTTACTAGCACATTCTCGAGCCCAGTCTCAGAGATATGAACCAATTAGCTCTCCGGATTTGGTTTTAATCAGCCGATGCAACTGTTGTTGGCAGCGGAGCAGCTTCGGTCCTTGCCAACATGACCAGACCATTGTCTAGCATCGCTGTAACGGAACGGGCCCGTAGGAATTTTGGCACAGGTTTTACGCAGCAGACCACATAGTTTAATCGACGTTCCTCGACCGAAGACAGAGCAGCGTGGCGGGCATGGACTCAGAATGCGTCCACATCTCGTAGTGATGCTGCTATGAGATCAAATTAAAGAAGCCATCAGTGAAACACGCTGCTGGTTCCTCCCGACAAGTGGAGCAACATCATCAACGGCGGGTTCAAGTTTGGACCTCACCAAGTCCAACACGACCTTCCCCTCCCACAAACAGGATCATCTTATATCTTAAAGCATCTTCACAGACTCGCAGAGCGGTAAGAATCAATTCGTCTATTAATTCCCACCATAGTAATGATATTTATTTCCATCTTTGTTCCTCATTTGGCTCATTTGTAACCCAATGGAAGCCCTGGTGAGAGTGAATGTCGGGGCTCATGGACGCACCATGTGGCACCAGAACGCACAGGCGACGGTTGAATCTTTGTGCTTCATTTCTTCATTTATTTTTGCTCTGGATTTTATCTTTTTTTTTTTTTGCATGTGTAACACGTTGGTCAAGGCCAACCTGTGATCAACAAGAGAACTTCTCTGGAGAAAAAAAAAAAAAACGTGCTTTCTGGCAGCAGCTGCCACCGGTGCGTCTAATTGACAAAATCTGCTAATTTGGAGCCCACATGCCCTCCAATCCGCTTCAAATCAAACACAATTTAATCCTTTTACAGACAGGATGGGGCAAATTTTTGAGATGGAGCCACAGTGTATCTGAATCTTTTGTTCTCAAACCATTTGAGCAGGAACATGGTGTAGATGGGCGGTGCAGGGATTCTCCTGCAGGAGCTGTTCATATTAGTGGAAGTACATGCAGACTCTGTAATGACTTTATTGGCAGGCTCTTGAGATTAATTAATAATGAATATGTTTCATCACCAGAGTTGCTTTTTTTTCCTGAGTTTTGGGGCTTTTGTAGTGATTTGTAGGCTGGAATACAGCGTGCAGGCTCATATTAGCAAAACTATAAAGCTGAATTATTTAAAATAGGATGATGGAAGTGCCAATTCCAGCAGCACTGATTATTATAATAACACAAGTTCCTTGCTTATTAAACTAAATAGCTGGCAGAAGAACAGAACAATACCACATTTCTAACAATTATCATTCCAGTAATTGCATAATTAAGATTAAAATGTAAACCTTAATCCCATCAACTGGTGCATAAATTTGAATAAATTTTCATTGTGGATTAATCTGCATATTATGTTCATGATTAAATGATCAGTTGTTTAGTCTATAAAATGCCAAAAACTGTGAAAAAGTGCTCATCATAATTTCCCAGAGCCCAAAGTGACGTCATCTTCAGTTTGCTTCTTTTGTCCAACCAACAGTCCAAATCCTCCAAAGACTCTTCATTTATTATCATAAATGACAAAGAAAAACAGCAAAATCCTCACATTTAAGAAGCTGGAACCAGCAAACTGAAATGATAAATCCTTATAAAAACATTTTCTTTCAATGGATTAATCAACTACTGTGCAGCTTCACCCAGACGTATACTTTTGTCACAGGTGTTTTACTCGATCGATGCAGTTTTTCATAACTTTGTCAAAGAATTTGCTCCTAATATCATCTAATATCATATCATATTCTGTTTCTACTTCAATTAGTGCTTTTTAGGGCTGCAACTGACCATTATTTTCATTATTTATTAGTCATCATCACAACATTATAATGAAGTGTTGCAGTGCTGCGGAAATGTCCCGGTCTACAAATCTTGTTCTCCAGGTGTAAGAAAACATGTTTGTTTGATAAAGACACCAACAAATGTCACATGATCATTATTTTAATAGTTATGAATCTTATTGCAATCACGGTGTCTGTCAAAATAATCGCAATATGATTTTTGTTTTATATATTGTGCAGCCCAAGTCCTAATTTTAAAGTATCACCCACTATAGGGGGGGTAGGAAGTAAGGGATAATGTACAGTTAGCTGGTATTATTGCGAAATGGACTCCTTCAGGAAATAATCAGTTCTGGTTGATCATTCTAAGGTCTGTGCGGGATAATGTGCAGTGAGCAGGTCATTATTGCGAAATAAAACCTGTCATGGTGATGCAGGACCCCTACACTCACTGTACATTATCCCTTGTGTGGTAAATAGCTTCATATTTTGATGTTATGAAACTGCTTTGGGTGTTAAAAAAAAAAAAAAAAGGAGCTGAAAAATGAAACTAAAGATCTGCATCGTAACGTGTAATGAAATTTTCATTTTGTTGAAATTTGGGCCTGACTGATACTGGAAAAAAAAAAGGATTAAGTGATACACAGATAACATGAGAGAGACTTATTTTCATTGTCAGTTGCTTATTTTCATATGAAATGATAAATAATACTATTCTTTTCCTCATGACTCGTCAGACTTGTTGGACGTTTTCAATAAATGCGACTCAAACTTTGCTGACATCCTAAAAAATTAAACCAACTTAAGATGAGCGATGATTGTCTCCCGTAACATGTTACTCGACTGTTTTTTAAAATATATTTTGACGTAGCACACTATATAGTTCTATTTGAATTAAGAAAAATGGTCAAAAATACATTAAATGCTGCTTATAAAACTAAAAGATAAATATCGATCTGCATTATATTCATTGCAGCGTATACTGGACAACATTTACATCGATACTGATTACAGACGATATAGCTGTGAAAATATGAGCCAACTCATATATCAGTCTGGCTCTAGTTTAAATAGATTAATACAATTGGTACTGAAAAAAGTTCAGGAACTGGTAATGAAGTCAAGGTATCACCACTGGTACCAGTGTTGAACATTTTTGAACAATACTCAGCCTCATTTACTTCACCAATTATGTTTTGAGAATAAATTGCTCTGATGGCTGTTACAGTAGCTTATTCTTGTCAGTGGTGCTTATATGTGAAATATGTTGTCAGGATGAGGGTTAGTATGTGCTTCTGTTGCATATAAAACCACTCTTATAGCACTGGCTCATTTACCCATGATGCTCTGGCTCTAAAAGCCTTTCACAACAGAATGTGCTAACTGTTGCTCTGACAGCCCCTCTTTACACACATCTGCAGATTCAGTGATTATCTCATCATTTCTGAAGTCAATATATCCAAAGAAAGGCTCCCACCTCTGCGAGCGGTGAACCCGCGGAGCCGCCGGCGCCCGGCATTATTCACCGTGATGAGAAACCGTTTCATTGTGCAGGACGCCTTTGAAATATGCCACATGGGTTTCTGTGCTGAGCATTTGTCAACGCCACGGCAGCAGTGGCTCAATCATGAGCCGCTGTAATGAGTTTGAGAAAATCCTCGCGATATGTAAAGTCATTGTGATGGATTGGGAAAGTGCCAACAGAAGGAGCTCCGTGCTGGTGAATGATGCTCAGTTTCTACATAACATATGGATGCTATGTATTTATTCAGAATTTATTCTTTGGTACGCTGCCAGTAGAAGCATATCTACCTCCATTTGCCCTCCGTTCCTTCTTCTTTATTTCCTTCCTGTAAGTGCGCTTTTGGCATTTCACAGCCTCACATACTGTAGGTGCAATGCACATTTCTGTATGTGAAATTATTTCTGCAAGGCACTCCGTCTCTGTCGTCCGATAACCCTCCCGCCTTATTACCCCGGCGTCTCCCCCAAGACCATTATTTCACTCCTCGTGGACCGGAGGAGAAACTTGTACCGATATGGGAGGAGGAGGGGAGTCGACCCCTGTGCACTCCAGCCCTGAGAGAGAGAGATGAGGAGCAGATTCTGTGTGGCAGCAACAAAATGCCCCATCACTTCAGTTAGCATCATGACGAATGTGCTCCTGTACTCTTTTCATTTAAAATAAAAGAAATGATTTTTCTGCGTTATTACACTCTTGGAGACCAAAGGAAACCTCATGACTTGGCGGATATTAGTGATAAATCGTTCATTGATGTTTATTAAATGATCAGAGGACGTCCTAGAGAAGTTTGGGAGCTGTTATATTGCCTCTTAGCTGGCTAGTAAGTTTAGGGATAAAATATCCAGCAGTATGATATAAAAACAGAAACATTTGTAGCTGTGTGTCCTCAGTGATCCAAAAAGAGCCCAACCAAAAAAAGGCTCCCAAAAATGTCTCTGTAATAAGTAGACAGAAGAGCAACGCTGACAAAGCTAATCAGGAAAGTATTGTCCGAACCCGTCACTCCAGGATGTCGCTGGCTTTTTTGGGGGATTGTTGTGACCTTAAAGGCCTGATTTCACAGCAGCTTTTCTAAAAATTGCAACACATGTTGTGATGTTTTTTTTGTGTTTTTTTGCAATGACAGTGAAAATTGCAAAAACATTTTTTAAAAAGCAGCTTGTTCCAGCAAGAATAAAACCACACTCTGTACGGAGTGTTCTTAGTAATGTTACCAAAAAGGCTCAGGATTACAAAAAAATGTTATGAAATATGCTTTATTTATAAATGAAGAAGTACATATTCTTTGTATGCGGGGGGACTGCTATGATTGGTTGAACTCACAGCAAGCTAAGATGACTGATCAATTTTGCTGAAAAGTTGCGGCGATTGGACAAAATTGCAAGGTCGTGCAGATGGGGATTGGTTGAACTTGCATTACTGTAATTCTTTCCAATGCAACTTCGCAACTTCCTAGAGGGACTGCTGATGAAAGTATGAAATACAAAGCACACACTGGACAGTTTTACTGGCTAAAGAGACGCGTCAAAAGCGGAGGGCTACTTGAGGCTGGTGTTATGAGAATACCCCACTTTGCAACAGAAATAATCATGTTTACAGCCTGGTACAAAAACTTTTTCTCTTTTTTTTTTGGTAATTTCCCTGTACATGACGACTTTACAGGGATTGAATTTTATATTAAAGCTTACAGCTATGCATCATTAACGGCGTGCCCACTTTGAGTCACAGGTGGCTGACCACAGCTGTCTCAGGTCCTCCCACCCTCCACCTCTTTGTCCATTCTTGGATTAATCCGAACCAAAACAATCTAGAGTGATAAACAGCGACTACATGTAAGAACTGTCCCTTTAAATACTTGAGTTAAATGTGCTTACCTACGTTCCACCACATAACTTCATATCGTGAAGGAATCATATAAATATTTCACCTCAGCGCAGAGCTTTATGATACTTTGGCTTAAATACTATAATACTGAGTTCTTAATGCCTTATGACTCATGGAAAATCAATACGACCATATATACTGTGGAATTTATTATTCGGTTCTTCTTTCAATTTACAGTTAAAAGCTAGAATAATACTCCTGGGGGTTGTAATTAATAATGATCTATTGAATTAAAAGCACAGTTGATTTGCTTGCAGCCTCTCAGGAGCAGAATGCAACAAGAGAACGTCAAGGTTTTATCTGGCATTTAACTATATATGTAGAAACATATAGATGAAAACGCTAGCTATTTCCTTCTGAGGAACCCTTTTTTTCAGGGTTCTTCACGGGTTCTTTGCAAGACTAAGGCTTCCTTTAAGGAGCCTTTTCACCCAATGAACCCTTCTTGGAGGAAGGGATTGTTGAAATCCTTGAAGAACTCTTTCGTCAAGGGTTCTTAGTACCATAATATAAAAGGATTCTTGGTAGAACCCCTGGGTGCATTTTAGATAAAGCCCTTGGAATACAGTATAAAAAGGTTCTTGTTAGAACCTGCTGAGAGTGTTCTAGATAAAACCCTTGGAATATAAAAGGGTTCTTAGTAGAACCACCTGTGAAGGTTCTTTTTAAAAACCCTAGGAATATAAAAAAGTTCTTGGTAGAACCCTGTGTGGGTTCTTGTTAGCTTCCTTAGAATGTGTACATAAGCCCCACAGAAGGTTCTGGGTAGAACCACTAGATCATAGGAGGGTTCTGGTTCATAAGGGGTACTGGTTGAAACCTCTCACAAAATAGTTCTAGGTATAACCCTTTATGTTGGGCTCCAGGTAGAACTCTGTGAAAGGGTTCTAAGAGGACATGGAGACAGGTTGAAGAACTCTTTATGGTTCTAGTTAGTATCTTAATTTCTCAGAGTGTAGCTAAAACACTGACTGTGGAGGAGAACCTCATATAACCTCGATCCCTTTAATGTTGAACTGCAGTGTTTGTTTCTAACCAGTCCAGATAACATCAGCGTGAAGCTCCGCCTCTCTCAGCCAGATGTTCATCATACAGTAACATACAGTATTCACCACCAGCAGCAGCTGCATCAGTCACAGATGATTGTTTTGCTTCATTTCCACCATAAAAAAATCCTCTAATCTCTAAAAAATCACCAGAATATTATGTGTATCAAATTCTCTACCTTTATGCTTTTATTAAAATGTTTTTTTTTAAATGATAATCACTTGCAATTAAATCAGGCGTTTACAATTACCATAATTGTCAAGTGAAATGTCTGCGGGATGTGTTTAAGTCAATTACATGCTTTATAGGCAGCTATTTTGAATAATTGGAGTAATTCACTTCCTGTTTTTCCCAGTTCTCCCCTTCAGAATGTGTGATGTGGAGCCAGTACAGTAAGAGGTAAATTTTATGCTTTTAGCCACTACATCAAAAACATACCCACTTAAATGAGGAGCAGGTGTTTGTGCAGCACAAACGTAGTCAACATGGTACACAACCAGCATCTCAAAAATACTACACATGTGTGGTCACTGCCAGGCTTGGGGAGTAAAGGATTACATACAAATAGAAAGTAACTGTAATCCATTATGGTTCCAGAAGATTCATTTAGTAAAAATGTGGATTACTAGCAGGATTATGATTTTAAAATTACCATGCACAGTGCACACACATTATAACACTTCACGAGTCTCACACCACCACTCTGCTGTCAGTGAAACCAGCTAATCTTACAGTCAAGTCATTATTATGGTCTCTAGTGAAAAACTGCTTCACTGGGTAGAAATTTCAATATTATTTTGTCATTAAATCAGAGAAGAGGAACAACATCACAGTACAGTGAACAGTTCTTTCTTCAGCTGTGAAAATACTGCCCTCGCCCAAGGACTCACTATCTAATTTAAAGAAATATTTACAAGTAAGACCAGCAGCTGATGTTAGCTACACAGACTAACAGCTAACATTAGCTACACAGACTAACCGCTAACATTAGCTACACAGACCAACTGCTAACATTAGCTACACAGACAAACAGCTAACATTAGCTACTCAGACTAACTGCTAACATTAGCTACACAAACTAACAGCTAACATTAGCTACACAGACCAATTGCTAACCTTAGCTATACAGGCTAACAGCTAACATTAGCTACATGGAAATCCAGTTAGCTAGCTAACCTGTCAATATGAGTACTGCAACTATTAGAACTAATACTACTGTAAAACTGTAGGTGGTGGTGCTGGTGACCTGGATGATGCGTTTCTGTCAGTTCACTCTAATTTAAATTTTAGTGTGAAGTGTGAATAGCATAATGCTACTTAACGAAGAAAACTTAAATGCACATAATTACTGCTATTAATCTAAACATGCATTTGCACATAACACATAAAGGAAGGAATAGATGGAAAAAACAATTAATAACAAACAGAAAACATTATATTAGGCTGAAAAATTTCACCATAGTTGGTACTGAAGTATTCCAAAAGTAACAGACAGTAATCAAGTTACATTACTTGAATATTTTGATACTTGGATTAGGTTACTGACTACATTTATTAACAGGTAATTAGTAACTGTATATGAATACACCCTCTTAAGCCTGGTGACTGCAGTGTTGTGGATGAGTTGAGGAGGATGATGGGAGATCCTTCACCGCTGCAGCCTCTCCTAACGGGCTTTGTGCAACATGAAATATCAAGGTATTATGTCTATATCTTGTTTAGCAGATGTGAGCACGCTGCCAGCCTTAATCCTCAGAGTGCGGCGCACAGAGGGAAAACTGTGTCTTTATGCCTGCCAACTAGTCTGGATTCACTCCGCTTGACACTGTGTACTCTGCTCTGCGTTTTCTGGTTGCCAGCTCTTGTAAACGACATTAAAGTGAGAGCAGAGGGAAGGTGCTTCGCTTAGTGTGTAATTACCAGGTGATTAGGATTGTTAGAGGTCATCAAATGCCCCCGCTTCTACTCCCTAAGTCGACATCTTCTCTTTCTTTAAAGTTTAGTTCAGCTGCACTGATTGGGCCATTTGACAGGACGGTATATGTAATTTATGGATTTAGATGTTGCAGTGGATGAAACTATTTCTTCTGGAATGAGCACATAATTTTCTGGGAGAATAGTTTTATCTAGAAGAATGAGTGGCTGCAGTAAAATTTGTTCCGTAACGCTGGTATGAAAATAATTGGTGAGGCTACTGAGATGCGTGTCTTTAAGATAATTGCGAAGATTAAAGCTGGATTGTAATTAAATTGTCATTAAATGTTGAGATTATGAGCGTCACGGTGTGAGCCACGGATGATAAAGATTTTGACCTTCATGTATTCTTTGAATTTAGTCAGTGGTGATACTGAAGAATCTGTTATATAGCATTTGTACAGCTGAGTAGGGCTGCATGTAAGAGTCAGTGTAGGTCTACAACATATCAATATCACAATATCAATACTGAAGTATTTGGTCAGAAATATTCTGATATTTCACTTTGTCTATGTCACCCAATGATAATACAGCAACCTCATTTTTATCACTTTAGCTGCCTCTACCCCTCAGAGTACACAACACGTCTTCAGTCACAACCTACATGATCAATAATTATCAATATCGACCAATATAGTACGTCGTAGGTTGTCCTGCCCCTGATAAAGGGTCACCAGACATCTTGAAAAAGTTGGGACAGTCCTGAATTACAAACCCAAATACTGTTGTTGTTGTTTGTCAGTAAGCTAACATGAACAAGCTAAAAGGAGACGCTGTGAGATTGACACTTGAATTAAATTAAATTAATTATAATTTGTCTACATCAATTAGTAGATCAATAATTTTGTTTACTCTCTGAATCCATGAACATATCCTAATCAGATCAATTACTATTCCTGCTTGTGGTTATTAAAAAGTGTCCTGTTTGTTTTTGTAAAATATGTCAGATTGTCACTGTTTTCACTTGTTGATTGCGCTGCTTCATTGCATAAGTATCAGATTGTTGATGTCATTCGACTTGTTTTAAACCAGATAACAGAGAGAGCAGCTGCCACAGGGGGAGGAATTTGAACAATTTTGTGTTTGTGAGCTCCTACAGATTATAGCCGCTGAGTGTAAAATGAGTGTAACACACCTGTCACCTGTGAGAAATGGTTCATGCGTCTTGTCAGGACACTGTGCTTCATATCATCCTCAGGAGCTGAAACTGATCTTTAATATTAATAACAAATGAGCAGAATTAGAGTCTGATGTTACTCGCAATTATTCAAAACATTTTAATCTTTCTGGCGTGGCACGCCCACCCTCAACACCCCTGTCCTGAAGTGAAGTCACCCTCGCTGCACAATTAATTGATTTATTATCAAAGAGACCCCAACAAAAATGATCATTCCTACTAATCGTAAATCTTAATCTCAATCACTTCATCTGTCAAAATAATCAAAACATGATTTTTTTTCCCCACGGTATCCTGCAGCTGAACATCCTTTATGTCCACACCGCCTGATATTTTAGGGGAGACTCCAAATATTACGATGAGAAGGGGAAGGTTGTCTCGTGCTCGCTGTGACTCAGGATGACTCCTCAGGAAAACGAGCCCCACAGTCGGCCCTGACCCTTCGCAAACAGGCATGCACGTGTCGCCGTGACACCACAGCAGATCTCTGAGTCTTAAATTTGCAACAACAACAACAAAAAAGAGACAGAGAAATGTCTGATTTTGTCATGACAAAGGGAATCCTGAGCATCATGATTCGATTGCTGCAGCATGAGAACAGTGGTGTATCACATGAGTCCACACTGCAAATGGCACCACAGTACAGTGGAGCTGTATACTGAAACTTCATACTGTTCTGTTTGCACACACTAAAGTTGGACTTTAGAGTTTATCCATGAGCGTAAACACTCCAAATGCATTTATTTACCAGAATGTTGAAACAATTCATCTATGAATTTATTAGACTGCCAACTACAGTACTTTGATATTTGAACAATCATCTTAAGCGAAAGTGTCCATACACATAGGAGCTGCCGCGGTCATCGTATCAACCAATCAGAGGGCTGCAGAGAAGTTTGACTGACTCACCTTGAAATACAGCATCACCAGTCACACAATAGCATTAAAAAGATCAGGAAAAGTACAAAACAACTCAATATAATGATACTAATACATTTTAATGAGAAAAAATGAAAATGGCAAAGCGCACTTTGCTTCTAATTAATTATTAATGATTAATCAATTAATCAATTGTTAGCATTTTCAACTATCGGTTAAAGAAAATGTACAGAATGTGCAAACCTAATATCAGTAATAGATTACATTTTTGGGCAATCGGTTTAAGAGAAAGAAAAACAATTTAATGATGTTAGTTTGGTCCACGTTTTTTAAAACCATTTTCTGGCATTTTAGAGACTAAACAGCTTATAGATTCATTAAAAATCCCCATTGGATTGAAGACAATCTTTAGTTTCAGCCCTAATTTACTATCTGAAAACTTGAAATGCTTTGATATATAATGAGGAAGGATCACGTTAGAGCTGAACAATTAATCAGATCACAGGAGGTGCAATATTTGTTATTTCTAATTTTTGTCTAATATGATACAGATTACAGCTTGTTATGTCTGTAATTAAGAGCAAGTCCCATCATGAGTTCCCAGAACAAAGTGATGTCTTTACTTTTTCTAAATTTCTGACCAAAAGTCAAACAAACTGAAAAGCAGAAGTCATTTCTGATGATGTGAGACAGAGAAAAGCAGTAAATCCCGACTTGGAGAAGGTGTAAGCGGGCCGGGACATGAGGAGAAAAAGATGGAGACAGACAGAGAGAACCCCGCTGAGTGTGGATGAAATCAGATGTCACTTCCACCCAGCCTGTACTCATGAAGAGATATGGGCAGTCTAGCAAATGAAAACAGTCGTGAGGCTCCTTCCCACCGGGAATGTCACTATAACATAGTAGGATCAGCTCAGACATACACACTGTGATCCTGGAAACACACACACACACACACACGGAGGCACACAGATGTACTGAGCCCTGCACGTACAGAGATGTTTACGCTCCAGTCAGTGTTGAACATGCATATTCAAACTGATATGTCAGACTCATGAATCTGTGCATGCTGACACATTTACATATGAGCTCGGCTGTCGTGGCCCAGGCCGTGATGTGGGGTGACAGGTCTTATGCCACTTCCCTCGGGTCAGCGGAGGGGGCGGAGCCACAACGTGACAGGGGGTGAAGGCAGAGAAATGCCTTTCATTCAACTGTCAGCCTGCAATGACACAACCTTTCTCTGTGTTTTAGTCACATTCCTGAGCTCAGTGGTGGTGAGGTAACATTTGGGCTGACTCTGTGCTCCTGTGACTCATACCTGTTGTTTCTCGTTTATCTGTGCTTCATCTCATGTTGTCACGGTTGGTTAAATGTAGCCCCAACTTGGATTAATTCAGAATTTCAGTCTGGCAGTGCTGCTCCACTCATGTAGATGAACTACAGGTAAATTCACATATTTAACTTACAGATGGAAATTGGAAAATTTGCACTGCAACCGACAATTACTTTAAATATCGATCAACAGGCTGATTTTCTCAGTTAGTTGATTAATCATTTAAATGTGGTGCAGTGGGAGAATATCAGTCCCTCAAGGATTTCACAGGCTTTTTTTCCCCGGATTGTTACAACCTTAAAATGTCTGGTTTCATGGCAGCTTTTCAGGAGCAAGTGAATATAGCAAAAATAAATTTTCATAATTCGTTAAAAATCAAAGGCAACCTGTTCCAGAAAGAATAAAACCACACTCAGTTCTGAGCGTCCAGTCAAAACAGCAAGCACAAAATTATAAACTACACAAGTGCACAGAGCGTTGATAAATGTTAGCATCAGTGACAAACCTTGTGTTCTTTTCAGTACCCATGACAAAATAAAAAACATAAAAATACAAAAAAAAGTAAATAATAAAACATTAAGTCATTAATTAATTGGGGCATACATGTATGCAGGAGACTGCTATGATTGGTGGAACTCACGGGAAAGCTTGACTGCTTGATTGGTCAAATTGGCATGAGAGTTGACATGACTGGACAAAATTGCAAGCTCATGCAGAATTCATGGCGATTGGTTGAATTTGCATGAATTGCTGCGATCACAACTTCCTGGAGCAACTGGTATATGGCAGCATAAAATGGAAATTCTCAAGTAAAGTAGAAGGATCTCTAAATTGCACTTATGGGAATAATAGAAGTGTGTGCTGGTGTCTGTATCTGCAGGGATCCTGCCCTCTGCTTGTATTTCACATTATTTTATTGTGCTTGTGATGCTTTACCAACATAAAAAAGTCTGTATTTAACGTCCTGGGAGTGAGACTGTACAGTTAACTATCTTTGTGCTTTTATGATGAGCTCAGACAAATCCCACTGATTCTACCTTTAAGTACTGTAGCATAGTGAATGTACTGAATTACATCCCACCAACCTTTACTGGTCACTTATACAATTATACACAGTACAACATGGCACGTCATTAGCAGTGTTGGAGGTACTTAACATAAACACACATAACACTCAGACTCGCTGCTGTTCCTGATTATTTGCTGCCTTCAAATGTAGTCGTGAGAAGAGTTCATACGCCACCTCTCAAACCTCTCAAACCTCTCAAACCTCTAACCTTCTCATTAGTGGACGTCCCACTGTAGCTCCGGAGCCACAATAACCTTTTACTTCGATTACACGTGTTACTGATTCAATTAATTTCTCCATTAAGCTTGTTCAGGCTCAATTTACACACTTGAACAGACCTCAGATATGTAATAGCTGCACCTAGAGTGGGCAGGTTTAGGTAAGTAAGTAAATAATATATTGGATTATAAAAAAATCTACAGCATCATATGAATACTTTTGGATTACTTTTAGGATTACTTCAAAATCAGACACTGCAAATGTTGGACCTTATACTGAAAAATGGATGCAGCCACTAAAATCGACAAAGAAACACAACCCACATCTCAAAATATTCTAAACATTTTCAATGCAAAAACAAGCATTTAGTAAAAAAAACAGTACCAGGACAAACTACAGGTGGACTGTGTGTATTCTGGGATGCTGTCGCTGCTGTTTTTTAACCAAGGGCCACAAGACTTTGCTTTTTGAGGGGCACTTACTCAAAATGTCTTTAATTTTCAGTGTAAATAAAAAGGAATAAAAACTCCATTATTCATAATAAATCATCGTTAAAAAACAAAAACAAATATTAGTTAAGCTTCATTAACAAATCTGGCAAACTGAGAAGAGGAACTCGTGTCAGATGTGCTTTTTATGAGTTACTAGAGCAACCGTTAATCATGAAAAAGGTTTCATAATTTCAATTGCCATATTATAAAGATGTAATCAAAAATGTTATCAAGAAATCTGTGACTTACTTATTTTTTGTAATGTGATTATGTAATCTATTACAACTCACCCCTGGTAGTGAGTCACCTTGCCAGAGCTGCTAAACACATCAAAACTTTATTAGTCAGAGTTTCATGAGAAAGTTTTAAAGGTTTAAAAGTTATTTAACAGACTTTTCCAGCCTGGTAAGAACAACATCCCGAAGGAAGGACTTATCACTCACTACACTATAAAAAATCAGCTTCAGGCTCATAATACAGTTAGTGGTTTCAACTTTCAGAGACCCGTAGCAGCCAAAGGTTCAAGTGTTTAAAGTTTTCACGCTCCCGTCGTGTTCAGCCACGTGACTCTTTAATCCTCTGAAACACTATCAACAGAGGTGCAGCGAAGGAGGACGCAGAGATGTCATTAAACACACGGAGTCACCTTCATTATCTGAGCAAAAACACACACACGAGTGATCAGCAGAGC
>JAJHUR010092915.1:0-11002 GCA_027495735.1 Lutjanus campechanus
GCTACAGGCTACACGGCTAGAAACATGGTTCGTCATTGCGTTTTTCCACTTTGTCCAAACAATGTAGGTGAAATGAGCGAGTTTCGAAGCAGATAATGTCTAATTTAGAGGCTTCGATTTCTGGCCCCGTCCGCTGCTATGGCATGAGAAAAAACGCCGTCGGATGGATCTAAATTGCTCGAAAACGGCTCCGAGCTCCACCAAAATTGTCTGGGTGAGTCTACGAGCGTATTTAATCCTAACAATAAGGTCCAGGTGTCAAAAAACCGAACTTAACCTTTAAAACTTTTTCGCGTCTTCTGGTGTAGAGATAGACCGATATGGTTTTTTCAGGGCCAATACCGATACCGATTATTAGTAGTCAAGGAGGCCAATAACCGATATTTGGAGCCGATATTCATTCGCAGTAAAAGTGAAAATATTGGCGTCAAAATTTTGAATAATACAAACTCTAACACTTAACTTCGTTTAAATTCCTTTAAGTATATGTTTATTAAACAGCTTTTCAGATTTGCAACTTGTTAAAGTTTTTTTTTATCCTAGACAATAGACATCTTTGTTTTAAAATTCTAACAAAAAGTGCAGGGAGCTCCCAGGCTCAGCAGCATCTCTTATAAAGTTAAATGAAAACTTAAACAAATAAATAGCTCTCTAAAGTTTTCTACAGTAAATAAAGTTTTCCAAAATTTCAATATAACTGAAATGTTATCTTTCACTTATCTTTTGTTTCAAACAAAAACAAAAAGTGCAGGGAGTTCCCAGGGTCAGCAGCATCTCTTATAAAGTTAAGTGAAAATTTAAATAAAGACATAGCTTCCTGAAGTTTTATAAAGTAAATAAAACAAAGTTAAATAAAATTTGCACAGAAATGTGAGTCTCAAATCAATTAAAGTGGGGCCACATGCTGACATATGCTCAACTCATCATGCTTAATTTATTACAGCATTTGGGAAGCCTGTAGTTGATTTTATGATGTAAATGTTATGTTTTAACAACATGTGATAGCAGGGACCCTGTCATTCAAAACTAGGCTGCTACATTACTAACGATTAATGTTACTATAGCTGAAAAAATAGTACAATAACAATAGGAGAGGCTATTCATCCCTGAACACCATGCAGTTCATGTAGGCTTTATGATGCAGTTACATTATGTCTTAAGTCTGGAACAGCAATATCCTGCTCCTCTCTACAGGAAACTATCAAAGACAGTTTCAGGACGCACTTCATCTAACAATGTCATTTTCTTTCAAAAAGGTAAAGTAAAGTAACTTGGTAGTTAAACAGCCATTATTGCCCTACAGTTTTCTCTCAGACAGACGGTGCTTTGCTGCCAGTTTCTGCAGCTTCTCATGTGGCCTACAAACACACACACACACACACACACTATTCTCTAGCCATCCCCTCAACGTGCTTCCCTGCAATAAAACTAACTGAATTTCTCTCTCTCTCTCTCTCTCTCTCTCTCTCTCTCTCTCTCTCTCTCTCTCTCATTCACACATACACATACTTCTGCTATCACAGACTATTTCCATATCGATATTATCAGCAACCTTGTTTCAAGTGATCAACAGACACGTCTGGAGGGACTGTGAGCGGGCAGAGCTGCAGCTTATGTCTATATAACGTTATTGGGCTCACAGTAACGTTACTAGTAGTTGTGAGTTGTAGAGGACTGGGATGTTTATCACAATTTCGGGAGAGTCTGCTGCCTTAACCTACCTTTGAAATATATCTGCAATCCGGAGCTTCTCCACTCGGCAAAACTTTTTCTCCTCTCTGCCGTGTGTGTGAGCACTGTGCATGCACAGCTTTCACTGCTGATTGGCTGTTACCCGTGCCTGCGTGTAACCAATCAGATGGTGCTGTGGGTGGGACAATGCTGGAGACAGAGTAGTGAGTGCAGACAGAGAGGCACGGCTGCATCAGAGCCAAAATAACCCAGTTTTAAATTGAGCTCTTATCAGCCATCGGATTAAAAAAAAAATTCCGATGCCGTTATGCGTCAAAATGCCGAATATCGGCGCCGATAATCGGCTCGGCCGATAATTGGTCTATCTCTATTCTGGTGGATCCTCTTTGTTCCCATATGCTTCTGTTAGCAGTGGATTATGATACCTTTACTCTTCCTTCTGGAGGTTGTTGTTGATGTCACTGACATTCGTTGGTTTGTCTTCACAGCTCTCACAATTGTTTCTGTCATTAACTGCTGATGTTTTCCTAGGTCCACCAGTTCGGTGTCTGTTGCTCAGTACACCGGTGGTTTCTTTCTTCTTTGAGGACATTCCAGATGGTTGTAATGGCTATGGCCAATGTCTGTGCAATGGCTATGATCGATATTCCATCTTCTTCCAATTTCAAAATATCTCACTTTTCTCGTATAGACAGCTCTGTGGTTTTCATGTTTTGTTACACCATTTTAACTATAACATTCAGTGCTATTTATTGTTTGAAAATTCAATGCAATCGGACACACCGGGGTCACAAAAACACCTGTCTCACATGTTTTAATAATTTTGCTGACTAGAACAATGGGTGGGTTCAATGAAGAGGTGCTGTCTTCTAAGTTATTCAACATATCTAGATGTAAATACCTGGAATTGAAAAGGGTAATCTCTTGTTTCTTGTCTCAAATTCATCTTTTGATTTCAAATCTAAATACATTCAGTGCACACCAGAGAAAGGAATTTTATCTCACTGTTTCCTCGCCAGTTAGTTTTGGAGGGGACTGTAGTTCTACTTCAGTTGGTTTTATATCCTTTTGGAGCAATAGTGATAGATAGGAGAGTAATGTTGATTATATAATAACAGCAAAGTAGATTGAGAAATAGTTGGACATTTTGGGAAATACCAGGAGGTAGATAAGAAGGTTGGTACTGCACTCATGTCTGTTGAGTTACTGCCAGCAGCCAGTCAGCTCAGCTGAGCACGAAGTATGGAAATAGCTAGTTCGGCTAAAATTTGCCACCAGCATCTCTGAAGGTCATTGCTCATTACCACATTTCATCTCATATTTATTTGCCTGACAACCTCATGGTGATGGCAAGACTCTTGGAACTGAATGGTGGTATCACTTTTTGGTAGTCACTGTTTGTGAATTTAAATTGCTGCATGCAAACACAGAAGTAAACTTGCCTATGTGTGTTCTCTCTGTATTTGTTTTAAAAGTGTGACAGCAGTGCAGACTGGAGAGTGAACGGAGCCGGTTTCCATCACAGCCACCAGCACGGTTTTGGTCTGCTCAATGCATGGAGACTCGTCAATGCTGCCAAGGTACAGCATGCATACATACACACAATAGGGCTGCAACCACTAGCTACTTGCAGGTTTAATTAGACTAGGGATGCACCGATACCAATACTAGCGCCTGGTATTGGTCCAATACTGTCCTCATGTACTTATACTCACATTCAAAACTACTGCGATACAGCTTACCCAATACCACATCACAAAACATATCCACTTGACACAAGCAACTTGATAAAACATCTAAAGATCTAACATAACGTAGCGTTACAGAAGTTTGCTAATATTTACCCTCTTTTTCCGTCGCACCATTATTACCAGCGAGAGACTCATTGTCCTCAACATCATCCACTAATGACCGCAGCGACTTTGGCAACTGTCTATAACACCTCATGTAATTCCATGTAAACAATCTCACAGCGCACCTGTTGACTGCAGCCAGCCGCTGTCCGATAAGTCCCGGTGGGCGTAAACTAGTTGAATGCCTCGACTAATTAATCCGAGGACAAAGAAAAAACACCACTGCCACCAGCCTGTAATCCTCTTTTCTTGGTAATAAGCTGCTACAACTTCTCTTTGTGTACTCTTATTTATTCTCCTGTTAATCTTCACCAAAACAGCCTGACAGCACAGTTCACCAAACTTCACTCTTTGGGGTTCACGGCAGGGTAAACAAAACTGTTGCACATGGCATCACACTCATACCTGTCCCCCCTAAACAATGGCAGGAAGGAACTAATTAGCTCTTAGACAAGAGGGACATGAAGAAGCAACTTACATACCTACTACATACGTGTGTAATTAAAATACAAATTAAAGTGCTGGAAATGATAATGAAATAATTATGTAACACCATTTGTAACAAAAAGCTTAATTCTGCAAAACCATAATAATCTTGTGTAAATATTATGCTGAAATATATCACGTACACAGTAAACTGCACAGCTTAATAAGAAACACAAAATTAATAAAGTAATTTATTAAGTACTTGTATTGGTACTCAGTATTGGCAAGTGGCCAAATGTAAGTACTTGTACTCGGTCTGAAAAAAATTGTTATCGGTGCATCCCGAAATTAGACCATTTCTTTCCTAGTATTATTTTTTAATTTTTTAAATGAATCTTTAAGGTTGGGTTGGCATCAACAAGGATTATTTTGTAAACCCAGTTAAATCATGGTTTAACTGTAAATTATGCTGCACTAATCTTTAAAACTACCTTAAAATGATGAAATATTAAATTTGAACCTGAGTTTAGCTTTTACTCTCAACAGAGATTAAATTTATCTCTGTTGCAGAAAAATTTTAAAACCAGTATTAACTTTAAACTTACACTTGATGGTGTTTAACTCTTTAAATGGCTCCTTTTTTGAGAGGGATTGACCAAAATAATCAAGTTACTCAAAAAAAAAAAAAAAAAAGTTAGGGGATGGACCCAACCCAACTGAGTTTTATTATGTGTCTCGTCTTTCTTTCACTCCAGTTAATCCATTGAAACAGTCTGCCACTTGCTGCCAGGCAGTCTCTTTTTTTCCTTACTGTGTTGTTGTCCATTTTTTAATCTTCTGTTATTTTGCTATATTGCTTCATCAATTCGTGCAAAAAGTTTTTCCCAAAAGGAGCAGAAATTAGAGCTTCTCTGCTAAGCCATCACAAATAAGCTAACTAGGCTAACTAACATTTTGTTAACCTTTTAGCTGGCTAGCAGCATAAGCCAGCATAAGGTTTTATTAACTTTTTAGCTAGCTAGCTAACATGAGTAACCTTACTAGGTGAACTAACCTTTTAGCTAGCTAGCAAGCAATGTAACGTTATGTTACAGAATACAGAGCAGCCAAAAGTTAACAATTTCTCCCCTCTTTAATACTGACTGGGCCCTGACAGCACTCAAATGTATTTTTTATTTATTTTAATTTGGGTAAGCAAACATCTCTATACAGATTGAAGTCTATTTAATTTCGATTTACATCAGTAAACTTGGATTTACTAAATGGTGATTAATTTTCAATAGTTCAACAGAGCTCTGCTTAATGTTAACATCTTGATTCATTCATTTTAAATCTAGTTTTGCAAAACTCTGATTAAAACTAATCTTAGATAAAATTATCTTTGTTGTTCTAGCCAACTCTTGGTGTAAGAAATTACGAACATGAATTTAATTACCCCCACCACAAGTTACCACCAGAGCCTAAAGTGTTCTCTCTCTTTTCTCTTAGGTGTGGGAGTCAGTGCCATTCCTCGTGTCCTATCAGAGCTCAGTAATAAAGGAGGAAGCATCCATCTCAACTTATCCTGAGCAGCTGGTCCGCACCTGGAACGGTAACTTTCTCCGCTCCTCTCCCACTCTCTCAGCTCTGTATTGGACAGCTGCTTGTCCAGTTTACACACTGGACTACGCAGCCGACTCCGTCCCTCCCTCCCTCCCTCCCTCCCTGCCTGCCTACTCCTCACTCAGTCTGCTTTCCCATATTAGGTAATGCTCTCTTGATTGTGTGCTCTTGCGTCCACACTGAAATACTGTGTGAGAGTTTTCCAGATTCCCTCTATTTCTTTTTGTTTTTTTGGCTTCTTTCACCAGTCTGTCTCTGTATTTTACCATTCCTCTCAGTAGCTTTCATCCCTTTTCCACTTCTCACATCTCTCATTCGCTTATATTCATCTGTGTGTGTGATCTGTCTCTCTTTTACGCCCTCACATACACTTTTTCACATACACTCATGATGACCTCATTCTAGCAGAAACTTTTCCTTTTCCCTCTTCTCTTTTCCTACCGTCCCTCGATCTGTATCTCCCCTCTTTCAAGGCCTCGTCACAGTCAGAGCACAGCCCCAGACAAGTGGGAGTGTGTGTGTGTGTGTGTGTGTGTGTGTGTCTGTCTGTCTGTCTGTCTGTGTGTGTGTGTGTGTGTGTGTGTGTGTGTAGTCTCATGCAACAGGAGTTTCTTCAGGTCAAAGCAAAAAGTTGCTGACAGATACTGAGTCTGTCTGGGCTAAATTTCAAAAATAAATTGAATCAAATCAGACTACTATAATACACATTCTGTTGTTTAATCTTCTGTTCAATCTGTCTTGGTGAAATCACCAACAGGCTTTTTATCACTGACAGAATTCAGGTCTGCCTGTCACATTACTCAGCAGTGTTTGTTGTTGTAGTTTCTATGTATTTTGGCTGCCTTATTGGCTAATGCACTGCCCCTTAAGCATTTCAAACTGCTGGATTCCCATGTGAACGCAGTGTGTTTATGTGTTCGTACACATACACGCAGTGATTGGCTTTGACCTAATAATGACCTGACACATCCCCATGGTACTGTCAGTCCACTACGGTGGGTGGTGGGGGGAGTTTTGGGAAAAGGTGCACCAGTTGCACATGTGTGTTTGTGTGTTTCTGAGTGACAGACATGTTTGAAGAGCTGAAGCTTTGGGTTATTCTGAGGTGAAGTAAAGCAAAGGAGAGGGGACAGTTATGATTTAAAAGAAAAAAATGGTAGAAAATGTTCAGCATTTGACTTGAATTTGTCCCAAGAAAGGGGAAACACACAAGAGAGGACAAAATGTACAGTTGCAGTGACAACTAAATCTCTCCTTTCTTGTCAGTAAAGTATGTTCAGAGTTCAGGATCACATATAGTATTTATTTGAGCAGCACAGCCAAATAAATTTGCTCCCACCCAAAAAATTTTGGACATTTTTTTGCAATAACTTCCTCCAAATATGGACAAAAATGACAGGTACAAATTTAGATTTAAATATTTTACCAACCTTTATGTGTCTTCCCTACCCATCATGTATTTATGTCTTAATTAGGATCCCCATTAGCACCAGCATAATCATTGGCTGTTCTTCACACATATAATCATTCATACTTAGAGACACTACAGCCACATAAACGCAACAAACATAACAGCACAACATGTTAAATTAACAATTAGGTTCTTCAATTCTTCAAGAAATCACAGCAAACTTGTTAATTTCATCATATGTACACACACGTGAATAGTCCTTCTTAATAAACATAATCATAATCAGAATGAACTTATTTATATTTATCTATACTGTGCTTTCACACATTAAATTCCAAGAAAATATGGTACTCAAATTTGTTTCACGTTCTCTGCAGCAGGGAAATTCCACTTTCACCTGCAGGTTTACATTTAGTTTTTTTTTTTTACACCATTTACCTAGTTTACACAAACCAATTAAATTATGCTTCCCTAAATAGTTGTAGCTACTGTTTTAACAAAATTTGGAAGCAGTCTTTAGTATTTTCTTGAACAATATGCAGTGGCAGTGAATTTTACCAAACCATGGCTCTGTGCGGACTGTCTTCTGCATCATGCTTGTAGGTAGAATGAACTGTCTTTATGTTACATATTGTGTTTGATAATTGGGTTGAGCAAACGGAGAGAATAAACTTTCATATTATATCTTTGCTGATCATGTCGCTAGTATACTTCTACCAAAATTGAACAAAGCATAGGTGGCATCCCTTTTAACAGCCCTCATCCCACACCCTGAGGTCTCCCTGCTTCACCATAATAAATTAAGGTATAATATAAAGTGTTTCTGCACTACTGTATTTGACCACATCTCCAAAGTGGAGGATTATTAATATGAACAGTGGACAGTTCAAGGGAGACAATGTGATGAAAATATGTAAGCCATTTTCTGATGCAAAGTTCACGTGGCAGCAGCCATATTTGGACTAAACACTGGTCAGACACCAACCTGCCTCCATTTCAGTTCTACACCCCCAATTCCAAAAAAAAAGTTGCGACACTGTTTCAAGCAAAAATAAAATAGAAAGTGATTTTTTTTTTGACATATACTCAATCAAAAACAGTACAAACACAATATATCTCTATCTCTCTTTCTGCAACACATTTTTTTAAAAAAAGGACAGCGGCAACAAAAGACTGGGGAAGTTGTGGAATGCTCAAAAAAGACTTATTTGGAAAATTCAAGGTAAACAGTTAAATGGTAACAGGTGATTGTATCATGATTGGTATTAAAGGGACATCCTCGAAAGGCCCAGTATATCACAGGCCAGGATGCAGCGAGATGAAACACGTGATTGTGTTAGGGAAGGCTCAGGAACACTTCCAACAATCATTCTCTCACTTTTTTCGAAAATGATTGCATTTTATTTTTCTTTAGTTTTTACGCAGCGTGTCAAGTTATTTGGAATCAGGGTTGTAAATCAGTATTCATTGAGATGCAAAGTTGGTGTGTGTGGTGTGCCCTTGCCTGTCAGCTCAGACAAAAGTTTGCATACTGACACCTAAAAGAGTTGAACAGATGACATTTCCACCTCATGTGTTTATAGCTTCCCAGTGAATAATTTGGCTCCTATTACAATTCAGAATTTGTACCCGTCTCATATGAAACTTTCCTCCTTTCCTTTGCCCCTCCACACTCAGCCTCCACTTCACTCATTTCATGTCCACTCTACACGCCCTCCCAGTGTGTCTCCTCCACTTGTCTCCATCTCCCTCCCCTCTCCCTTTCTCTACATCTGTCCCCTGACTCTCTGTCTTTCCTTCCACACCTCTGTTTACACTCCTTGATCCCTGGTCCCTTTGCGTCCCTCCCTGCCCTGAGGATGTGTGCAGCCCTACATGGTCAGAGAGCACCACGGCCCATTAGTAGTCAGAGCCCAGGAAATGCCGGGAAATTACCAGACACTTACAGCGGGAGGGTGGGACGTGGTCAGGAAGACTGACTGATAACAGTTTCAGGGAGAGGGAGAAAGTGGAGAAGAAAGATCCAGAATCTAATAGAAGATTGAATTTACATTTCTTTAGATTGTTTAATTGCCATTATGACTGGGAATATTTATCAATATCATGTTTCTGTCTTCATATGAGATTTAATATCATCTTAGATTTTTCGTTGTATCATGATATGTGTTGTCTTTTCCTGATTTTAAATAACTTACCTAGACTGATTTATTTTCCTTTACCCACTTCGTCATTATATCCACATTACTGATGATTATTTCTCAAAAATCTCATTGTGATACAGTAATATTTTGTGAAAGCACCATAGTTATACCTTAGATATTGTCACAATATTGATAAATGCCAATATTGAGATAGTTGGTAAAAAAAAATGGTGTGATATTTGTCCTTATCACTCAGCCTTAAAGGGATAGTTCACCCAAAAATGAAAATTCAGTCATTATCTACTCGTCTTCATACCTGTTGAAGGTCAGGTTTAGTTTTTTAGTCCACAACAGACGGAAAACAAACAACTGAAAAAAACCCATAAAATGTAAAAAATGTAGCCTCGTCGTATTTTCGCTCCCCATCATATCATTTGTCATGTAACAAAAAGAGGATTGTAATAAATGTATATATTACTATATTCTAATTGTAAAAGGTTTCTTATATGTATAAGCTCGTGTATAATCTTAAAGCTGTTATTCCATTACATACAGTTTTGTCTCATTACAGCATCTGTCTGAATACATTGCTTCTACAATTTGTAAATATTTTTTCAGAAGTATTTGTAGAAGCAGAGAGGAGTCCAGTGTAGGAAGCTAAGTACTGAACTGCTGTGGACAGGATCAGCAACAAAATGTATTTTAGCCACTTAAAAAAGGACCCATCTTTTCACCGCCTTACCCTGCTGTCAGAGCACCTTTTCCGATGGGAAACAGCTGTTATATAAATCAAAAATCACTATCTCCAAACCAACCATAGACTCCGTAGGCAAAATCAGTCATTTTTGCAGAACATGGGAATTACAGCTGCTTCAATCAGTTAGTTTGGTTTCACCAAAGTAACACAATAACACAAAGTAACATTTTAACACACTTAAGTCACACAACAGCATAAACAAACAAACAAATTGAGGCAGCCATAGACCAACAACTCCAAAAAAACAAACAAACAAGGACTTTTGCTTGGTTAATCCATTTTATTTTGCTCATGTGGTACTGGGTCACCTCTTTTAATTAATCATGTCTGAAGGGAAGTACTAATAAAAGTCAGATTATTATAATAATAAATATAAAATGTAAATAAATATATATAATACAATATATATTATAAATATAAATAATAAATCCACACACACACAGACTAAGTTGCTCTCTCCTCTCCCTCAGTCTCTGCTGCTGATCTAAAGCAGTCTGGAATGGAGACACTGGAGCATGTGGCTGTTACCGTGACGATAACCCATCCTTGCCGTGGCAGCGTGGAAATTGTGTTGGTCTGCCCCAGTGGTATGACATCAGTCATCGGGGCACGCCGTGTCGTTGACAGGTACAAACAAACAAATCCACGTGCTTGTTTTATTTAAGCAGTAAAACATGAAATTGGCATTGATTAAAAAGCTAAGTTCCATAATTTATTAAATAGAGGAAACTTAAAACTTGTGTATTATTATGGCTACAAAAGGAAATGGACAGTAATCCTAGATCACAGTACCTCAGATGTTACGGTCGTATGAAAATAATCTTTTGACTGCAGTTTTATGAAGTGGTCTCTTTTTGTTTTGCACACAGAGACCCTGGAGGCTACCAGGACTGGACTTTCTCCACTGTGCGCTGCTGGGGAGAGAGAGCTGAAGGACAGTACACCCTCAAGATATCTGACCACAGTAAGACTCTGCTCGCACACACTCAAATAATAAATACTGTGCGGTCTCTGCGAGGAGATGGGAATGTCTTTTCACAAGTGTGAAACACAAACACTCACGTTCCTGTCTCCTGTATGCTGTTGTTTATATTATTTCATTTCGACTTCATGCATCTCA
>JAJHUR010092916.1:0-29502 GCA_027495735.1 Lutjanus campechanus
TGTGGGGGGGAGGGGGGGGGGGGGGGGTGGTGGTGGGGGGGGGGGGGGGGGGGGGGGGGGGGGGGGGGGGGTGGGGGGAGTTTGGAGTGTGTGTTTGTTTGTGTTTGTTTCAGGCAGTCGTCTCCTACAGTCTGCCCCTTTAGCCGTGATGGCCTGTTTGTGAGACACAGACATAAAATTATCAGACTGGTCGTTGTCTGCCTTTGAAGTGTCTTGAGCTGTCCATCCTGATTTGTCAACCAGAGGGGGATCAGCCCAGTATGGCTGCTGTCTGAAGATCTCTCATCTCTTGTGTTTTTGTAAGAGAAGGAACAAAGCTCCCCAGCTCTTATTATGTGTGACCATGTATGGTTTCATTCCATTAGTTTAAGTGAATGTTTTTCATTTAATGTACCCATAATAATTACTATAAAATTAGGCTTAATTGCTTTATATGTTTAAATATTTCAAAGCTTCGCAGTGCACTTGGAATAAGAATTATCTTGATTTTGAGCATAGTTTTGAAATTTAGGTAGAACACTATAACACATATGAATTTATGAAGAAGTTAATCAGAATTGTTACTCTGACAAACAAAGTAGGCCTATAATTTACAACATATTCTGTAAATCTTAAGCACAACTACAGGAGATGCAGTGAGAATGTATCGTAACGTGTAATGAAAAGAACCCTGATGTTACTTAATCACAGTTGATTACCTCAAACCTCTCAGCCTCTGTGTCTTCAATTAGGTGTCCTCAGTATTTATCAAGTGGTTGGTTCATTCAGGGGTTCTCAGAGTCCGGCTCGAGGTTTTTTAATGTGGATCAAACAGCAAGTAAATACAGTTCATTATGAAGTATATTTTCTTTTTTAAAGTACATTTTCTATTGGTCAATAAATTGTTAGTGACATTATTTTACAGTAGGATAGGGCTGTACAGTTAATTGTGATATGATCAAAATCGCAATATTACCAAGTGAATATCTAAATCGCAGAACCAGAACCAAATCGTAGTTTTTTGAAAAAGGAAAAAAGTTTGAGAAAATAGCAATATAATGAGGTATTGTTGTGCTACAGAGATTACCTGGCCCAAAAAAAACTTGTTCTTCAGATGAAAGAAACAAAAAAAACATGTTTGTCTGGTACAAACAGCAATATGTGTCTCATCATTCAACAATTTTGTGACAGAACTCTCCCAGACATTTGTGACACAGACATGCCATGGGAATTTCAAAATAAATCTTGAACATTGAATCGTTTTATCGATCCAGATTGATGTATTGTCACACCCCTAATAAACAGTGTTGCTGGAGGTCATTCACACCGACCCTGTCCTCAGATGAATGTGGTTTTAATGTTGTTTATTTCCCTATCGTTGACATCATTGTCATGTGTTGTTGTGTGTTGTTGCTGCCAAGATCACACATTAACTCCACTACACTGGAGAATTTGCTCTCAGCCCCTAAATCACCTTTTCTCTCACTAGGCTCTAATGTATTTTGACCATCTTGACTTTCATGAACTTGAATGTATGTTGACTTAAGTTATACTTAAGTTGATTAAATGTAGTTTTGTTATCGCCAATTGCTCCGGACTTGACCTTGAATAAAAATCAGTTGCTGACCTTTGAGTAATAAGTTTGAGAACCCTTGTTTTATTTGTTTATACTTCCTTAAAAAAATTCTTCCCACCTCATTTTCATGGCATATTTTAATGCAGTTATCAATTTCATACTTTCCTTAGTTGCTGCCTCCTTAAACCCCCTCATTCCCCTCATACTTCTCTCATGTGCTTCCCAGTCTCAGTTTAGTATGTTGTCCAAAATATGTAATTCTCTGCCTTTACAGTTTCTGTATTTGTCTTCACAACAGTTTACAAGAGTCTTGAAACCATTTTTTCTAATCAACCACTGTTTTCCCACTCCAGTACATAGATTCATTCATAATAATACTGTTTTGTCACACATTTTTCCCTTATCCAAAAATTGCAGCTTTGATTTGGTTATTGCCGTGTTGCGATTTTGATTATCTGCCATCCTTAATAAAGAGGAATAGTGGTCACAAGCTTAATAATAGAGATATGTCAAACATATACAGTATACAGGGCTTGACAAATGCTGCTAATTGGCATTTAATCTAATATAACCCACCTTTGTATTTGTATTTACAATAGTGAGTCAGATATTTTAAATATTGTTTTCAGTAAGTGTCTATATTTTGTTTACCTGCCTAAATTAATTCTAGCTGCTCAGTAGAAATAATAGCACTTCATAACCAAAGATTCATACAAGGGGGAAAACACTGTGACCTAGATATTTTGTCTCCTCCCCCTGCAGCTTTAGCAGATATGATTCAGGACTCTTGCACTCCCACTCCCCTGTTCGAAGGCAAATGAGGCAGAGGCGTTTCCCCCCTTTACCAAACCTTAGTCAGAATAACCAAAAAAAGAAGAAAAAAATCATCCCATGACTGTCCAGAGTGACTGATCTACCTCAAAGATATGACCGTCCCCCACCCCCTGTTGCTCGTATGCCCCGCCACCTCCCACCCCCTCCCTTACCCCCCGCCTCAACAGCCTAATGACTCCTGGAGGTTCCATTTGTAAGGCTCCCATAGAAACACAGCCACAATAGGCCCCATCTTGAGAGGGCCCATCTGGGAGTCTTTGTGGGGCCTGCTGAAAGCCACAAAGGCCTGCTGACCTAGAAACCCATCAATAAGAGAACAGGGAGCCCCACCGACAACAAATTGAAGAGCCATGGAATTTCCTGGGCCATCCTGAGTCCATAGGTGAGGACATGGACCGGGAACGTGGGAGGGGGGAATTCTCCGGATGTTTGAGGATGACACGTCAGGATGTCATTCCCAAGCTGTCAGCTGTATGCCCATTACCTTTAACTGTCACTGCTGCCTTTGTCCTTGTGCCCACTGTTTGTCATTGTGTGGAGAGGCCTATGAAATCTTTACAAAATGATGATCGTGACAGGAAGCAGCAGCAGCATGCTGGGTAGAGTTATGTGCCCTGCTCTGGGGGGGTTTCATGGTGATGATTCAGGCTTTTTAAAAAAAAAAAAAAAGTAGGTTTGGGGTGTGGAATGGCCGGGTGGCAGCTTTGTGTGCACTGAGAAAGACCACCTTTGGGAAAGTATGTTTGCCCATTTAATGCTTAAGATACTGTAATGTTCGCTCCAAACTGAGAATCATCCGCTCCTATTGTGTTTGAAAGTCTCTTGCATAACTTGTAGATAGGGCTGTGTGGTAAGGCCTGAAATTCATGTCATGTTATAATCTGAAGTATTAATGAAAACGGTGTATATCACTGTATATTCCTTTTTCAGTGTAAATGTTCCTGGAGGAGTAAAACACTGGTATGGCAACTGCATGACCGCTCTTATTTCTAGGACATATTTCACATAGTACAGAGATATTTTAAGAACATTTAATGTACAAAACTGGAATATTGAACAGAAGAAAATACAAAACCTGTATCAGGTATTACCACCCCTTGTAACCAATGTAATCTGACATAATTTGTGGATTATTTTTTCTGCTTGTTAACTTGTTGACAAGCAAAAAAAAAAAAAGAGTTCTACTGGTCAGGATGGTATAGTTAGTATTCATGCAGTATACGCCAATTCATACTGGTGTACTTTCTATACTGTTTATACTGTCCCTCCTTACTTGTAGATGCCTTTTAACATACTTCTATGATAATAAATACACCTGATGTGAATGACACTAGAAACATATGAAAGGATACCATCCATCAGAATTCACACAAAAAGCAGAGAGATTCACATGAACCAGATGTCAGGAAGAATTTTGAGGACTTATCCTACTTCTGCCTTCTCCTGTCAAATGTCGTGACAGATATGGTACCTTGGCCTTCACAGGCAGGGGTCAGGTGAATGCTTAAGACAGGTGTCTCCCTCTCATCTCCGACGCTGTTTGGGGGTATGATAGGTGAAAATGAACAGGAATACTGTAAAGACCTTAACAAGAGAGCTAAGGATGTCATCTCCACTTTGATAGTTAGATCAAACTGTAACACCTGTGTTTCCATGCCATGTCGATTGCCACTTCATGTGTTCCCTACTAAAGGTAGCCCGAATGTGGTCCTTACATCAATTACAGTCTCCAGCTGTGATGTGGCCATGAACTGCTGCACCTGTGGTGTGTGGTTGAATGGTCCGAATAAGACAAGGTCCAATGATAGACTTGAGGTTGATATATTTTTCATAGGGATGATGTTGCACCTATCTTATCACTAAATCCTTTCCTTAGGCCTTGCAGACAGTGTTCGCAGTGTGGCATTGATTGACAGTTTCTGTAGAGTGTATGCTTATTTGAGTTTTCCACTCACACTCAAACTCTGATTGTTCTGTTGTTGTCTTTTGTTTCTTTTTTAGAGGAGGACCGATATGATAGCTACTCTCGCATGATCTTAAAGTACTTTCTGGCAGAAGGTGTGGTATGTCGACATGAACTTTTCGTGGCAGCTGCTCAAGATAACCCTGATGACATCTTACAGGTATGGGAGGAGGTGCCGTCTATTCTGTGAGCTCTTAGGAAGGAAATGTGTGGTTCTGCAAAGTATTATGTTTTTTCAAGCTACAAGTCTTGACAAACCATCCACAAAGGAGCCTCAATATGTCTACTTTATCATTCCTGTATAACTACTGTAGACATGAAAAGACATTTTGGAAAAAACTTTTCTTTACATTTTAGTCATCAGAGGATGTTGAAAATAGTCTATCTGCTTTGTCACAATATACTAACCAGCCCCCACTGTACAGTATTCAGCCTGGTTAAGTCTGGTCAGACCATGATTTAGCAGGTATTGTAGGCGCACAGCTTTCCCCAAGATGTGTCGGGGTCAGCGGGGGTGTCTGAGAGGTCGAGGATGGCATGGTTGTGGCATTGTTGAAATGTTTCCCGATGCATCACTCTGTGAAGAGGACCGTAGCCCCAGAAGCTGACTGCCACCCATCATACAGGAGGAGGGCCTCTCTCCCACTGATTGATAGTGGGAGGGGTCACAGCCTCACCCTCTCTTTACATATCAAAGGCTTATTAAGAGAGGGGGACTCCCAATGGGGATATATCACATCATTTAGTGTTTTCACAGCTACATTCACAGTATGCTAATCTTCAGGGTTGTACTTTATGCATTATGTTAACATGCATTCAAGAAACCAGCTTATTGGGAGAAATCAGGTTGAAGCAGGAAATTGGAGAATGCATTCACATGCACTATAATAACTCAAGCACTTAAAAACCAGTGTTTGCTTGCAGCAGCTAATCAATCAGTTTGCCCACCCACCCCTACCTTGTTTTTGAACCAGTGCTTTTTTTCCTTTTAGTTGAAATTAGGCTCTCCAATAAGAAATTCACATGCACATTTGTCTGAATTTTACAAAACAGCCTACTGTTCAGTAGGCCTGCACAATTAATCAAAATATTATTGAAATGGCATTATGCCCAGGTATAATGTCCAAATAGCAGAGGCTGTATTTTATTTTGATGAAAGAGACATGTGTGAGAAGACAGTATTATAATAAAGTACTGTAAGTGCTGCAGAGATTTCCTGGCCTACAAATCTTCTCCAGGTAAGAAAACATGTTTGTTCAGTATAGACCCCCAAAAATGTTTATCATGGTGATTTTAATAGTCTTTTTCAGTGAAAAGGAAAATTGTGATGCAAAATGGTACTTCCCACTAATTGTGAATCATATTGCAATTGCAATATCTGTCAAAAATAATCACAATACAATTACTGTTTAGCTTAGGACTTTGGATCTCATGTTTGATGTAAGGACACAATGCTACAAGGATCATTCATCCTTTTGCACTGTTGACACAGAAATACTTTTCCTGTGTGAAGGCCTTGTCATGCATGTGTGCTCTTGTAAAAAAGAAACATTAGAAACCCAGTTAAGTAAATGGCCTAAAAAGCAATAAATGCTCCAAAAAAAGCTCACTTTTATCTTTTTTTTCCAGCACAATGAAAGAACCAAGATATTTAGTTCCGTTTACATAACATTTAAAGGTCCAGTGTGTAAGATTTATGGGCATTTATTGGCAGAATAAGTCGGATGGAAATGGAATATAATATTCATAAGTATCTTTTCATGAATGTATAAACCCCCTAAAATAAAAATCACTGGGTTTTGTTACCTTAGAATGAGCTGTTTATATCTGTAGAGGACATGGGTCCTTTTCCATGTTTAACATGTTTCTACAGTAGCCCAGACAAACCAAATAGGGCCACTTGCAAGTCTCGCAGCCACTTCTCCTACATACTAGGCAGGGGAGGGTGAGGTGATGTGTTTGCAGTCTACAAGCTCACTGCTAGATGCCACTAAATCCTACATACTGGTCCTTCAAGAAATCAGGTTACTGTCAAAAAATGATACTTAAATGCATGTACATTATTCACTGATGGATAAAGGTGTACTTGTAACACTGTGACAAGTTGCATGATATTACTCAGCAATAAGGATAATTAAAATGTCTCTGACCATTCACAGTCAACATATTTTAATTCGTTATACTAATCGTATCATTCTGTGCAGGAACTCCCTGCTCCCATCTTGGATGATGTTGCTATCCCCAAACCAGTGGAGCAACCGAGGCTGTCTGGTGAACCTCAGGACAGTTTGGATGCCATGAAAATTGCCTGGCGCTATCAGAATCTTCCAAAAGTACAGGTGATCACATGACAATTTATATAATCTGTTATTATGATGTTTGCAGCATATCTGGACTTCAATATTGAGTAGATTATAGGTAATTTTACTAAATGTCCATCATGTGTGTCTGTTAATAATGGTATGAGAGAGAACGGCACTGGCTCTCTGGTCTTAGTGGTTTGGCAATTGTCTCCACCACTAAATCCATGAGCTTCTAAACTCCTTTGTGGAGTGAATGAGGCCTCAGCCTCTCCTTTCAGAGCTCGACCAGATTACTCACACTTAGCTGGCAATAGGTAGGCTTTTCACTGGTCCCCAACTCACATATACACACATACACACACGCCTGCACCCCTGCTTAGCCTGGGAAACAAGAGTACTTTGCAGTCTGTGCATTGACATGTCTGCTCGCTCAACCCTATGACCCAGACCTGCGCCTCTGTCTTCCCCCAAATCCCTGCCTTTCCCCCTGCTAGGGTCGGCAGCCCTACACTCTTTCTTCCGCTTTGAGAGGTGACCCTCCCCTTCTACTTCTCTGCAGTCTCCCCCCTTCTGTCTATAATCCATATCGCTATGTGGATTAACAGCACACAGTGTGTCCCTGGGGATCCTCTCCCTCTTTCTCTCTCCCTGGAAACTTCTTTATATCTGTGTCCTTTCCTCACCTCTCCCCCTTCCCCTGTAAAATCGTCTTTACAAACCACTAGTAAGCCCCACCAGAGGATTTGCATCCCAAATTCACCCCCGGAGTCAACGCTTACTTTCCCCTTACACACACCTCTCCTGGCAGAGCCCACTGTGTCGCTCTCCCGATGAAGACATCAGATCAAAGGTGAGGCCATCAGGGCGGGGATGGAACGCTAAGCGGGTTGCCCAGCTCACAAAGAGAAGATGAGCCCCTGACCCCCCTGCCCTGCTGACCCCCTCGTCCCGCCAGGAGAGGGACACACCGGGGGCCCTAATCCAGATTAGGAGTAGATTAAGGGCCCCTCTAACAATGGAATCCCTGGTTTCACTGAGAGAGAAGAGCTAAAACTCTCTCTTTCAGCTGCAGGAAAACATCCGCCTTCCCCTGCGTCCCCGACACGTTTGCTTTCACAGCCAGAAGTGGACATTTATGTGAAGAAATGATTAAGAGTGTGGTCGTAGTGGTTATTTAACTTCTCTGCCGTTAGGAATGTTGAGGAATGACCCATAAACAATGCAATTGCATTACCATAGTATGGTGAAGCACACTCATTTAACATATTAGAAAGACAAATAAGATTATTTCTCTTTATGAATTGCTTCATTCTTATCTGAAATTACTTAAATGCACACCATTTGTTGGGAGAAGTTTAAAGCAAATAGTACTGTCAGACAGGGATAATTGAAAAAAAATTAAAATGGATTTAAAAGCTCTTTAATTAAAGGTCTTCACTGTTTCTTAATGCTTTAACATGCATCTGACTTATTAACTCCCTCAGACTGCTCTGGCATCCTCATCCCGGTTCGGGCACTATTATGACGTCTCCAAGACGATGGAGCCAGAAATTCGCCAGGCAGCCAAGTGCCACTGCTTCTACCTTCCAGAACATCCCACCCAGTCATCACCCACACACAGGTAAAACGACAAGACATCATCCACACAACGCATGGAAACCAATGAGACACCATCTGCAGAACATAGGCACACAAATGCGACATCATCCACAAAACACAGTTGCACAAATAAGACATCATCCACGGAACACAGGCAAGCAAACATGGCATCGTTCACAGAATACAGGTAAACCAACAATGCAGACAGTCCAACGCAATTTAAGGAGCACCTACCGTATAAGCCTTGCAACCAGCATGTGCGTTAGAGAAAGGAAGAAACTCTTCTTGAGGAACTCATTTATATGAATTCAATAAACTGCACAGATGCAACTTAAGATTGTTTTCATTAAAGCTGCACACAGTGTGGCAAAGCAGCATTCTAATGAAGTACTGTAGTGCTGCAGACATGCCCTGGCCTGCAAAGCTTGTTCTCCAGATGTAATAAAACATCTTTGCTTAGTACAGACCCCAACAAATGTCACATCATCATGATTAAATTTTTTTTTCAGTGAAAATAAAAATTGGGATGCAAAAATGAATATTGCTAGTAATCAAGAATCATATTACATTCGCAATATGTGTCAAAATAATTACAATATGATTTTTTTAAAGCATATTGTGTAGCCCTAGTTTTCATGATCAATTAATAACTTTCATGATTGTTTTCTATATAAAATGTAAGACAATAGATGAAAGATATGCCCATCTCAGGTGAAACAAAAGCCCAAGTTAAATATGAAGATGTCTGGTCTTGTGTGACAAACAGCCCCAAAAGCAAATATATTCTTTTTAATATGACATAAAACTGAAAAAAAGAAAAACAAAAACAGCAGAAAATCTTCACAATTCAGAAGCTGTAACACATTAATGTGTGACATATTTGTCATGATCAAAATAGTTGCTGATTAATTTTCTGCCAATAAGCAAATCATTCAATTAATTATTTCAGCTAATAAACATTTATTACCTCTAGCTGCAGAAAAACCAGTACCCTTTCTTAGTTTTGTTTGAATAGTCACTGAGATGAATTCAATTCTTAAAAGTAAGAAAAAAAAATTATGTTCACAGCTGCGATGTAAGGCAACCAGATTTCATCGTAAAATTAATCAGCATCACATATAAATCCCATATAGACGATCTTGTCAACAAACTGCGTCAAATATTAGCTTCTTTTACAGAAATAGATCCAGCTTTCCAATGATTAATACAAGTCTATTCTCTTAAGCCCCCAGGACATGGTCTATCATTCTGCCCTTAGAGTTATAACTGGTAACAGCTGCAATAGTCACCATTGTATCTTATATGATAAAATGGGTTGGTCTTCTCTAGCAGAGAGGCAACATAAGCATTGTTTTTTTTTTATCTGTAAACCCCTTGGTGGAAAGCTACCACCTTACATCTCAACAATGTTGAATTAGAACTTTGCAGCCTATCAAACTCACTTAGGTTACCAAGCACTGTCCAAATTTGGAGAGCCAGCTTTTCCTTTTAGTGCCCCAAATTCTTGGCACAACCTTCAACATGTGCTAAAAATCAATACTTTACTGTTTTAATTGAGCTTTACTGTTTGTTTGTTTTTATTCTTCTTGTCCTATTTTTTCACTTGTGTATAACACTTAAATGTAATGTCAGGTTTCAATGAATCCATGTTTTTTTTTTTTTTTTAATATTCTAATTACTCTAATTATAATTTTTACCCTTCAAAGAGCTGATACAAATCAGGTTACCCCTCTGTTCTGAGTAGCTCACCACTGGCCAAAGACATTCAGCCTCTTGGAAAGGTTGTGTATGTCTATTCAAATAAGGGTCTTGTTTGCTCTGTGTCTGTTTGATTTCTCCTGCGTTGAGTGTACTTAGGGTTCAGAGGTCATGCAGGCTCTTTACTCGGAGAGTGCTGCTGAACACACAAGGGCACACGAAGGCACACTCACACACACTGGGTAAATACAGCAATCTGGAGCACAGAGGATGTGGAGGAGGCTTTATAGAATCCCTCTTCCTTTATTTCAGCAAACAGAGACTGTTTAACAGAGCACCCATGTAAACACATTAAATGTTGCAGATATTCATTTTAAAGTATACATTTTCACAAGCGTGGGCCATGAAGTGGACAGCATTCACTATTTTACCAAATATCAGTTCAGAAGTTTAACTTTATTTCAGACACAAAGGTCCATATCAATATAAAAACAAAAATATACAAGAACAAAAACATAGAAGTACAATCATAGCAGAAGTCCACAATAATTAAAACTCAGATATTTGTGCCAGGGTTTCTAAAAGCACAGGGAGTACCTTGTGTCACTTTGTGTGGGCTCAGTTAAGGCCACGATAATTACATTTTTTTGGGTCAATTAATCAACACATACATTTGTACGTAAAATTCCTCAACACTGCATGAAAGGTGGAACTTACTTTGCTCATCACATTAGAGCTTGGTCTGCTATAAAGAATAAAGGAATTTAACTTCTGATCGTCCTTGGTGTTAGCAATCATGACAACACTCTTTTTAGGGTTAAATTTTATCATGGTACTGCACACCATAGCTTGAACAGACTCTGAGCAGCTGCTGTATGCCAGCACAATAAGTAGACAGGATGACTAAATCATCAGTGAACATCAGATGGTTAAGACTATTCCCCACCAGACACCCAGTTTTACTCTCATGTAACTCCGTTATGATCATCCATGAACAGACTGAAGAGGACAGGTGACAGTATTCTACCTTGCCAGATCTCACTAGTCACTAGGAACAGTGCACATACACCCCCATCTTGCATGCATGGTTTGATATGAATACCAAAAGTGCAAGATCCTTATCAAATACAGGTGGGCCATGATTAATGCGATTAAAAGCTTTGGTCACATCCAGGCAGATGTGGCAAAAGTACACTGTTCTTTACACAAGTAGAAGTACAGATACTTGCTTAAAAAGACTTTGGTAAAAGTTAAAGGACATTTCTACCTCAGTTAGGTTCAGTTAGCTTTGTTTCTGTGCAAATCTAACTGAACCTCACCTTTTCTCAGCGACTGTGTCCCCCTCTTTGTCTGTTTTGTCTTTTTACATAATTTATGTTGGTTTCATTTTGTTGCATCTTGTTACATTGTTTTTGTCTTATTACATAATTTTTGTATTGTTATGCTGTTTTTGTCTTGTTATTTCTTCTATGTCATTACATTAGGTATGTCTGTCATTTGTGATATGCGCTGATGGCACAGGTCTATTCTATATGTCATAGTCCTATCCATTTAGGTTGAAATCGGTCTGGCTTTTGGTAAGGTGGTGTGCAATGATGCAAAATAAAAATAATTAATAATTCCCCTCAAATGCAGATATTTGTGTTAAAATGTAGGGAATAAAAGAAAAAGTTGTCAGTAAAATAAATACTCCATACCTCCATACGTACAGATACCTAAAAACTTGTGACTTAAGCGCAATAAGGAAATATTTGTACTTTGTTACTCCCCCCCTCTGCATCCAGGGAACACATAAATATTGTAGTGTTATGTCTTCTACACTTACTAATAACTTCCTTTAGTGCATATATACATAAATATTTGCAGTGTTAATTTTTTAACTTAATAAAGCCTAACAAATAAAATAAAAAGATATCTGTTCCGGTGATGTTTGCAGCATTGTGCGACAGTCTAGTGAGTAAGACTGACATGGTGGTACTGTTGTGGTGTCTGAATGCGTTATAGATCTCACAGACATTTTGACAGCAGGAAACTACACCTGCACCGCACCATTGTGCCCCCAACACCGCCCCAATACTGACACACATACACGCACGCACGCACACACTCAGCATATTGCACACGCACATGCACCACACAAACTCCTAAGCAGGCTACTCCCCCTTGCACGTGTCCACAGCCCCATGTTGATACCCTAGCTGTTAAATTGCTCCGTTTCACTTGAAGGCATAATTGGCACAAATTGCTCTCTAGGTGATACAGATCCTGTTGTTTAAGACCAAGCATCCCCCTCTTCTCCTCCTTTCTTCCCTCACTGAAAGAGGGACACTGAGATAAAGAAGCTTCTCCGCGTATGATCCTAATTAGCCGACACGCTAGCCCCTGTAGCTGAGCACCTAGACCTTTTTGGTACCTGAATGAGGGGAGCTCCATGGGGGTATCTAAAACACAATGCTGCCCCCACAATGGCTGCCAACCAGAGGCAACCTCCTACTCAAACTGCATGTCAAACCATCCCAGCCCCCTACCTCAGAGCAGGGGCATGGGCAGAGAGGCCAAGGAGGGTAGGTGTCCCTCTTTCACCAAACCAGCTCTATCATTAGCCCCAGCGGGGTCAGGAGGCACCATTGTTGGGCTGAATAACTGAAATAGAGTACATAGATATACTTGGCGCAAGTGTAATCAACACAAGTGTGTATTACTGCTCTTTATGCAGGGCTGTTGGCGTGTGACCAATCTATGTGTATCAGCTTTTGTAGCCTGCAGGTCGAATTGACAACTGACGTAGCAGCCCACTGTGACTCACTGCAGAGTGGTCATTACAATGGTGGAGCGTCCTTAAGTGGGAGGACCTGTGTAAAAAGATGGGGTTAACATTGCTATTGGCTATCCTATAGGCACAACAGTGATCCATCCTTTGAATGTTGCTTAATGTTGCTCTGATGCTACCGTATGCCCTTTGTCAGTGGTGCACATCTTACCCCTGATTAAACACCAAAATGCTGTTCTCTGTTAATTTTCAATATCAGCCCATTAATCCCCTCCCTCCCCTTTTCTCACTTATCATCTTTGTTGTGTGTATGTTTGTGCATATCATCTGTCTGTCTGTCTGTCTGTCTCTGCACAATCAGATCCTCGGGGAGCTGACAGAGAACCAGTCATGTTGTAATTTAATCAACCAAATAAATTAATTGGATCTCTTGATATGGATCATCTGTCTGCTTCAGTGGCTCCAGAAAAGCACAGTCAGGAGGAACATGCTGCAGTCATAGAGGATTAAGCTACTGCCGTGATAAGCTTGGCCCAGTTTTTATCAAAATGGTTTCAATTACAGTTTACACGTCCTAAGTAACCCTTATGTATTCCCTTTTCTGGTTGTCTCCTCCTCTGTGTCCACTCTCTTCTCTGTCCAGTGCCATGCTTGATACCTATTCTGCACTGCTGAAGTCACTTCAAGAGGTCATACACAAGGAAGGTTTTGATCTAGCTGTCCCCATGGTAAGAAGTGAACAGCTGCTTTGCATTTGTTTCTGCCAACCAGAATTATTTTTTTTGCTACATATTTTCTGCAAATACAACCTTCTTGAAATTTGTGTCTCCAGTTATTATTATTAAACCATTTTAAGCAAACCAACACATCCTCTCACCAAACAGCAATCATACTGAGACTCTGTGTATACCAGAGTTTCCAGTAATCTGAATTCTTAAAGAGTCTTAAATACGATTTTGACAGATGCTTAAAAAATGATTATGATGTGTTACTTTTATAAAGTTGGATTAACTTCAGTCTCACTTTAAATATGTTTTGGATAAATATTTGTATTAATTATGCTGTAACAACTATAACATCAAACTGATATGGACCAGCTCTCCATTAATGTTGTCTTCTGTAAGTCATATGCACATAGGTGAGCTGTTTCATACCATATTCCCTGATTCTGACATGGCTAAAACCCTTATCCTTTGTTTGCTGAATTAACATGAGATAAGTCTCAAATTGTGTTCATAATGATCTTCAAAAGGTCTTAAAAGTCTTAGTTGACTGATAAAAGTTAAATTGTTGAAAGCTGCAGACAGCAGGTATACATTAATAGCTAAAATGGCAGACAAAACAGCTAAACAAGAAAAATTGTCCAACTCAGGCCGCCATTCTCCACATGTTAAGTATTATCACTATTTAAATCCATTTGAGTTTGACTGAAGTGTCTCCGTATTCATAACAAAAAGCACCTGTCAGTCTAATTTGATCACACATATTCCACACACCATACACAATTCCCAAAATCAAATCCAGAAACTTTTAATCAGGTCCACTCTTAGTGTTTGTAAATTGTTTGAAGTTTTGGCTCTGACTGACAGAAAACATTGCTGAAATGCAGTAAGGCATGTAGTAAGCTGCCAGTAACAGTGATGCAACACAAAAAGCAGGTGTGCATTTTTTCCCTTACATTCGCTGAATGAACTCTTTGGCTCACTGGTGCTCATGTGCTCAGGTTGTAAATGGAGCTGCATCATTTAGTCAATCAGAAGAAAATTCAGTTAATCATTCCATTCATTTTGCAAGTAAAATATCACACATTTGCTGCTTTTCTTTGTCATATATGATAGATAGTAAGTAAGGAGTCTTTGGGTTTTGGACGGCTGGTTGAACAAGCCAAGCAATTTGAAGACATCACTTTGCGCTACGAGAATGTGATAAGCACCTTTCACAATTTTTGACATTTGCAGATCTAGTTGTAAATGTATTCTGCTTGTAGCCTCCCTACTTACTGTGGGCACAGTCAAACTGTTATGAATTTAAATTATTATGTGTGATATGCATCTTTTAAAAGTAGATACCAGATCTGCGTCTGTTACCCCTGGCTTATCTGTTACATTCCAACCACCACTTTTGTCTCACCTGCTCGGGGTAGCCTCACCTGTGTGTCCCAGCTGTGTGTGTCTTACCTTTGACATACATCTTTTTAAAAATCATCAAACCTCTACAGAATGCCAGAAACATCAATGGCCCCGTCTGTTTTCCACAGGGCCAAGTGTAATCCTGTTAACACTGTGATGTGCCCATATATATGTACATATATACAGTATTAGTGTGTGTGTGTGTGTGTGCGCACGCCTTATTCACCTACATTCGGTGACCCCTCTGCTCGTCACCTGGAGCCACCTCTCCCCCCTGTCACTCACACACAGGATTTACCTCCAGTGCCCCCCACCCTCCCTCCCCAAGCGCTGTCACTCACACGCCAGATTAACTGCTGACATCATTAAAGCAGTGTGGCCGCCTGACATGCTGTTGGCACAGTCCAGGAATGCAGACCGGCACAGAGCGACATGGGCTCTGGCACAAGAATGCCCAGTATGGGTGATAGTCAGTGCGTGTGTGTGTGCGTTTATATATTTATTTGTTAATCTCCCATCATGAACTGGTAACAAGATGCAGATATCATGTAAACTGTGTGATGTAAATAACAGATTAGAACAAGGATTAATCTCACCAGGCATATTGTTTGAAGTCTTTTGAAATGAGTGGGACAGGGGCGGCAGCAGGACTGTGAGTCTCCACAGAGGCTGGCTGGTGATTAGGTTGTGGTCCCAGGCTGGCTGTAGCCTATATGGCTGGCCTCTGGTCCTTGGCTGGACTCTACTGGCACAGTTCCCTGATTTATCTATAGGCTAAACTATAGGAGTTAAGTTTGGCCTCTCTTTCTGATGCCACAGCAACAGTCTTGTTACCACAGTTCCCCCCTGCTGGGCTGTAGACATAGAAATAGATTTCTAATTCTGTGCCCCCTCCAAAACCTGTATAGGCAAAGCCTGATAAAAAAAAAAAGAGAATGGACATATCTAACAAATGCACACACACAGTACTAACACTTAAAGAAGAGAAATCTGTAATATATTTTCCATAATAAATCATAAAATGACCATGATATGACATCAGAGATTAAGGAAACATGCTATATTGAAATACTCGCTCTCTGACAACAATGCAAAATTTCTCTTCCAGTCTGTAAGTTGTATTTTTTTTTTTGCCTGTTTAACATTATTTAGAGGTAAGTGTCTGTTTATGAGTCATAAGAAATCATTGATTATCATTTAGAATGAGTAGATGTTTATTGTGGTTAAATTGAGCAATTTGTTCATGGAGTTTGGCAGGCAGTAAGACAGGTAGTCACTGAAGTACAATTCTGTGTATTTTCAGGATAAAGGGCTTAGCTTTACATCAGCAGAAAATTGACAGTTATAAACAGCTGATGAACTTACAGTGTAGGACTCATCCTTACTTGTCAAATTACAATCTTACATATTAAATAGGATTTCAACCTATTTAATATACAGTATATTGCTCCAACATGCCATTTGGAGTGCAAAACTATGTTTTGGATGCACAATTGTTAAATATTGCTCCTATTTTTAGTTATCTATACAATCATTTCCAATCAGTCAGTCTAAGAGGGAACTACAACTAAATCTCATTTTACAGCTTTGTTGTAAATAATAAACACCTTGTATCCTTTAAGTATAAAAAGGTATAAAGATGCAACATTGATGTTAAAGAGTTGATGTGTAGAGGAGGATGAATGTTGAGTCCAGTGCGAGAGTCCTTCTTTTGGGAAACTATGAGCCAACTGTGAAAAACTCCCAGAAACAATGGGGTTTATTTTTCTTAGATGCTTGCGATTCTGATCCTGATCCAAACGAAGCTTAGGTCATACTGTTGGGAGAGGAAGCGATGGGGAGTGGGGCGGAGGAGATAATAGAGGGGGAGGGATAAAGGAGAGGAGAGGTTGGAGAGGAAAAAAAGGAAAAAGTGAGCAGATTTTAGGGCCAGAGCTTTGTTAATCACTCTTGGCTCTCACCTCAGTAATCAGGAGCCATCCTGAAGAAACCCCAAATAAAAGGCAATTGTACCAAAGGTTAAAAACCTCTCACACTTTGGACAGGCTCCTCCATTCTCTCTGTTTCAGTGATATATATCCCACTACTGTTTGGCCACTTTTTTTCCGTCTTCATGAGAGTGGGTTACTGTTGATCTCTTGTGGTGGGGTGGGGGGCGTTCAAGGGAAGGCACTCCACCCTTACCCAGGCCCCCTTGGCTGCAGAGCATCGCTGTTGTGCCAAGAATGTGCTGGGGTTTCTGGGTGGCGGCCATATTGGAAGCCTGTCTGACAGGTCCATTGTGCGTGTGTCAGATGGCCTCTGTGATTGGGCAGTTGTGTCCAGTCACGTTTGGGCACTGTGTTCCGATCGTCTGTGCTGGTGAGCAGACTGTCCAGTCGCTCTCTCCCAGAGTTTGGGAATACTACCCAAAACAGCACCTTTCCAAAATAACCCAAAAGCAGCAATCTGTTAATCGTTGCCTCAACTGTGAGAACTCTAAATTAAATTAAACTGTATTATTGCATTATGTGTGTCCTTCTGTAGAAAATAACATTTGTGTGACTGTCTACACATTTTTAGTATTACTGATTCTTTCTTCTTTCTTGTTCTTTCTTTTAGTCAAAGTCACGCAACATCCTGCGAATTGGCCTTCATTCTCTTGGCTCGGCTTTGTGGGGCGATGACCTGTGTTGCTATGACAACCCTAGAAGCGCCAATGCCCTCACTACCTTTCTTTACGGACTGCGTGCTTTGCTAAGATCATCGCTGGCAGTTGCAGTTGTTACTGTGCCTTCACACCTCATCCAGGTAAGATGATGTCTGACATGTAAGAACAACATAAGCATCAGCATGTACTTAGAAGATGACTTATCTGATTAGCTGACTTGATATATAACCAATTTATTACACGGGTTTGTTAACTTCTTCATTGTGATTGGTCAATTATGGCATTCTAAGGTCTGTTATTTCTGAAAAACAGACAGTTGCAATCAATAACATAATATGATATGAGTGACAGACATTTTCTATGGACCCAGCTGTGACCATACACTCTTGAGGAACAATAAAATATTTTTTAAATTCATACAATTATTTTAAAATGATTATTTTGTGTCAACATTTTTTTAGATAAGAAGCTGTGTAGTAAGTGGGATAATGTAAAATGAGATGGTCATTAAAAAACCCAACAGGGGAGAATACTCAATACTGATTGGTCAATTATGGCATTCTACAGTCTGTTATCTTTGAATAGCAGATCATAGCTATGGATGTAGTTCTGAGTATAGACTGTGGAAGAGCAAAACAATCATTTTTAAATCATAATCACAATATTTTGTGTCAAATCAGTTTTTTTAAAGAAAGTAAGTTGCTGTGTATTAATCACGATATTGTACAGTAAAGGTTTCAAAATTGTGAATAAAACCCCAACAGGGTGGGTGGTGGTTTATTTTGCAATAATGGCCCTCTCACTCTACATCATCCCTCACATGTCCACTTCTTATGCTAGTTTTAATTAGTTGAGAACAGTTATCAGTCCTTATTACACAGTTTTTGTGAATACTGGATTCTGATTGGTCACTTAGAGCATTCTATGGTCTCCTATCTGTGAATAGCAGACCACTGCTATGAATAACAGATCATTACTATGGATGTAGTTCTGATCATAGATTCTGAAAGGTTTCAATAATGCATCAAATTATGGATTTTTTTGTAAACAGCTGTGTAATAAATGGGATAATGTTCAGTGAATGGGTCATTATGGCAAAATAAACCGCAGCAGGGTGATGCAAAACCCCAAAGCACTTCTGTACATTATCCTGCTTATTTTCTGACATGTGTGATAGTGCAAGGTCTCGAAGTCAGAACTGTTTCACTCTCCTCTTCACCTCTGTGTTTTTGATGTGTCCTAGACCACTTACTAGATTGCCACCAGAGGGATACATAACATGCTAAGCTTGAATTGAATTTAAAGAGACAGGATATTTTGTGCGTGGGTTGATGTTTGGCCCGTGTAGTTTTGCATTGTCTTGTTCATTAATGGGGTACAAAGTTTGAATTCTTTTGTATTGGGGCCTCCTTTTGACCCCGTGGTTCAGTGTCACCCTGGTATGACTCAGGCCTGCTAGGGGCCTCTTCCCCCCATGCTTCACTCCCCCCAGACCCAGTTGACTGCACACTTCATTCAAAGGCCTCTAAAACTATGTTTGTTTGTTTGGGGTTTTAATTACTTGAAGCTGTACACAGTGAGAGTGTGTGTCTGTGTATACATTTTATTCTCTTACAAATATCCCTCCCTGTAGTCATGTGTGTCTCTGACTGTGTATATGTGTGTGTTTGGGGGGGGGGTATAAGTCCGCGTGCATGCGTCTGTGTACAGTCTGGCCTCTCAGTGTGAAGGTGGAGTCATCTGCTGAGGCATATGGCAAACCACAGCCCTCCCCCAGACAGTCGACCATAGAAGCACACTCGCAAGAAAAGCCATCTGAGACTTTGTACCAAAATGTTTTTATCTCGCTTTCACTTTAAACACCCTTCTTCCTCATAGCCCTCATTCAAAAGAGCAGGGAAGCTTCATTATCTGTGATCCTTTGTACAAAGATATCAGTCGTTGCTTAACTTTCAGAACAGCTGTGTTGTCACAACATGCTCTGGCTCCAAGCCTATATGCTCAGCGCACAGCGGCCTTGGCCTACTCAAAAAAGGTAGAGTGGCTAACTAGCAGATGTCAGCTGTGGTGGGAGCGGTCCCCCTGTCCCTCTCTGGCCGGGCCTCCAAACCCTTAATCTGTCCCCTCCCCCTTCTCCACCCTGGGGAGTGAAGTGAATGAGTGGGGGAAGAAGAGGAGAGGGGGAAATTTTGGACTGAATCAGGTGTTGGGTGACTACGCCAACATGGAGGTAATGAGAGGCTGTTAAGACGGGCATCAATGAAATGACCTTATGATTAGTTTACTCTCACTTGATGTTGTTGTTATAAAAAATGATTCTAATTGATCAGCTGAGGTCACCAAGGTGTGCAGGCTGCTCATTTTAAGAAGAGTGTCTTTTCTGCCAGTGCCTTTGCCTAGATAATTAGCTTAGTTAACAGAGTGTGGCCTTTGGAAGACTGTCTAGACTAGTAGCGGTGGGCTAGCTGGCCAAGACCGCACTGGACTCTCTATCCATTATTGAGCAGCTTGGGAAGTTGAGCAACTCACTGAAAGCCTCTTCACAGCAGCCCAGTGCCACAGTCCATCTGAAACATTAATTAGGCTTGTCCTAGCTTAGTCCTCCTCCATCATACTATCTCCTGCTACCATGCCCAACCCTACAGTAAACACACACATACACAAAATAAACAGTCTAAAATGTGCCCATATACACCTCACCTGCTGCTCAGACTAAGTGGTGTCCTGACCTATGCAAATATTTAGACTCAGGGTTTGGACTTGTCAGGCAGAGTTTTGTCTACTGTAGAGGGACCCCAAAACCACCACTACCGATTCTTTTTAATATTTAGCAACCCTCTACAGAAATTCACCATGATTATTCGATTCTGTTTCATTTACTTTCATTCATTTAAATTCAGGGCTGTAACTAAGTCTGCTTCTGTCAGGCAACCTGAAAATCCCCAACATTTTGATTTGTAACTCAGATTTGATTGCATTTTTTTTTTCTCAGTAAATATAATGGATTATTATTTACATTTATTTTATAATTTAATTGCATATAACTAGTTACTCCCCAACACTGGTAGTAAGAAAGCCTCATTTTAGCGTAGCAGTTGATGATGACTTGTGGTCCGTACTGGAGTGAGAAGTCAGCAGTCAGTACAGGTTATACATAGGTTTATATAGTTATTCAGCATTTTTCAAAAATTGTAAATCATCACATCGACAAGAGATCCTTGAGTTTACGGTCATAAGTGTGCACAAAAAGATTTTAGGCTGATGTGTTGGTCACTCACACACATGCTCTCTGCCAGCCTTATGCCTGCTGATTATTTTTTTCATTATCAGATTGCTTGTTAAGTCCATGAGATATTAAAAAGTTGTAAAAAAAAATATTCCCAGAGCCAAAAAAAGATATTTAATTGACTATCACATAGGAGAAAGAACAGCAGTAAATCCTCTCATGTGTAAAGCAAAGGTTTGGCATTTTTTCTTGAAAAAAATTGTACAATGATTAATTGGACATTTAGTATTTTATATTTCCAAACAGTTTTTATTTGTTAATAACAAACTTGAATAGAATGCTCTAGTATTAAACTGTTTGTGCAAAGATCCCGAGTGTATAACCCCAATTCCAAAAAAGTTGGAATGTTGTGTAAAGTGTAAATAAAAACAGAATGGAATGATTTGCAAAAACCTATTATAACCTATATTCAATTGAATATCTTATTTTTTTTTTTTTTTGTAAGTATGCACTCATTCTAAATTTGATGTCTGCAACACGTTTCAAAAAAGGTGGGACTGGGGCATGTTTACTTACTTCCCATTCTTGCTTGATATACAGCTTCAGGTGCTCAACAGTACAGAGTCTCTGTTGTTGCATTTTTTGCTTCATAATGCGCTACACATTTTAGATGGGAGACAAGCCTGGACTGCAGGCAGGCCAGTCTTGTGCCTCAGCTCCTTCACTATGAAGCCATGCTGTTGCAACACATGTAAATGTCACAGCTAGATGACACTAAATCCTACACATTGTTCCTTTAAATTGATGAAAACTAGAATGACCTTACCAGCTAATCAGCTGATGTTACTTATTGTAGTTTTTGATTATTTCCAACAGTAGTTTTTAGGTTTTTTGAATTGTGGTTTTTAAAATATTTTTAAAGTATATTTACATTGCTGGTTTTAAGCAGGGCATACAATCATCGGGGTAACTACACGGTCATTTTTTGATGGAGAAACTGTGCCCGTGTTCCCACATGAAATCACTTTTTTAAAGCTTCTGCTTCCATTTCTAGCCTTGGGAGTGATGTGCATTTATTTTGTGTCATATATATGGACCCTACTCTCCTAAGACATCACACACTTTTTTGTGATTTCTGTCCCTGCCCACCTCAGAGTGATGTAGATTCTGCACACACACGCATTGACTCATGTTTTAAACAAACAAAAACCTCTGAGCCAAACAGCTAACAAAATTATTTGAGCCAATCAACTGTGATTAAAATGGGGTTAATTAGTAAGTGGTTTCATGAACCGACTGTGCTTTAGTCCAGGTGAGATACTGCAGGGCAAAATGAGCACTGGGCTCTCCCTATGAGCTGTCATTCATTCAGTGACAGTCAGCTGATTCTCAGGGTATTCAGAGGATTTACACTGATGGAACCTGAGCTAATTGAGCCAGCATAGACTTTCCTTGCAGTTGAAGTGACTCTTGTTTGAGCCCTTCATCAAATATAAATAAGATTTTAAAAAGGATGTACAGTTGAGGTGAGCGTTTCTCAGATCACCTCCTTAAACTCAAGGAGCTGGGGAGCACGTGTACGTCTTTACTCACGTCATGCTGCCCCTCTGCCACTCTGCTGAGCAGTTCTGTGTGGACATTTTGGATTCCTCTGACTTTGAAACTTTTGAGTCTTTGCCAAGAAGCCTCATCTTTGTATTTAAAGGGATGGTTTGGATTATTTAGTGTGGGATTGTATGAAATACTTATCCGTAGTCTATTACCAACAGTAGATGGAGGTCAGTGCTGACCGGCATCTACTATAGGTAATACACTGATTATTGTATCTCATTTAGCCCCACATTAAACAATCTAAACTATGCTTTTAAATAAGCACAGGATACTTATTTTGGTCTAAACAAACTAGCACAGATGAAGTTATAGCTCACCCTCTCACTTGGCGCTATTGGCCATACTGTACCATTAATGTTTTGAATAATTTGTTGCAGCCAAACTCTTACACTGACTTTAATTGCAGCATTAGAGTGACCTCGGATACCCTGAAAGTGCTGGTGGCCCCTGACTGGTGGGATATGCATACTTTAAAAGTAGGACAAAAACGAAAAGGAAGAAGAAAGAGTGGGGAAAAGACATGAAGGCATGAAAACTGCATTAGGCGGTGGCAGCCAACACAGAGAGAAGGATGTGAATGATTCAAGAGGCAAAGAGATTAATAATGCAGGACTCCCTCTTTCCCTCTATCCCAGTGTCCCTCTCTCTCTCTTTCCCTCCCCTCCACTCCCTTTACCCTCTGCCTCTACCCTTTTGTATGTTTCTCACTCATTCTTTCTGTCTACTGTATTCGCCCCTGATTTGTCCTCTTTGTTATCAAGTCACTGACCTAACCAGTAGGGGGAGCTCTCCCCATCAAGCCTCTGCTTGCTACTGTCTCCCACTTCCCCTCATCCTCCCCTGCTGTGTGCAGGTTTGACAGTATGCACCAACTGTGAACCTTTTCATAAAAAATTGTTGTTTGAGGAAGTAAAATAACTTCAGTGTGTTGCCACTGACCTTCTCCAAGCCACTTTTCAGGGTCCAGCGTTAATGTTTTCTTTTTCACTTGCCTGGTTTGGCAAGTGGATTAGAAATCTACTTGCCTGCATTCAATTTTTACTTACCTCTGTACAAACTGACTTATTTATTAGTGGTTAACAAATAACAACAAAGATTTAGAGCTGCGACTAATGATCATTTTCACTATTGATTAATTTCTCGATTAATTGATTAGATGTTTGATCTATAAAATGACAGAAAATTGTGAAAAATGTTGAGCAGTGTTTCCTAAAGTCTGAGTTGATATCATTAAATGTCTTGACATCAGAGAAGTTGGTAATTTTTGATTCAAAAATGATAAAAAACAAACACAACAATTAATGAATTATCAAAATAGTTGGCAATTAATTTAAAAGTCAATTAATAATCAGTTAATGGTTACAGCTCTATTTATGTTAATTGTCATATTTAATCTAGGGCTGCCATGTCTATAAAATGTCAGAAAAGGGTGAAAAATGCACATCCCAGTTCTTCAGAGTCCAAGGTGATGAAATGTCTTTTTTGTCGGTCCAAAGGGCAAAGATAATCAGTATAGTATGATAACAAACTGAGAAACCCAGGAAATCTTTGTATTTGAGAGGCCTAAGACAGCATTTTTTTGTCATTTTTTCATTAAAAATTACTTTGACAATTAATCGATAATTCTTTTTCACCACTTTCCCAGTCGAGCAAGTGAGTTGCCAGATTTACTTGTCCAACATGGCATTTTACTTGTTCTGGGCAAGTGGGCAACCCTTATTGTTGAGCCCTGCTTTTGTAGATGCATGCCTGATGTAAGGTGTGTGTCCACTTGCTGGCCCCTGACCTCACCTGTAACCCCTATCAGTGCTCTTTCCCCCCTCTATACCTCATCACCCTCACCTAAGCCATGGGCAGAAATGACCTGGCCACGGGAAATGATGACCTAATTTAATTGCAACACTGATGGCCCGTCAGGAGGCTTTTAATTACCTGCTCATGTTTCTCCTCTCTCCCTCTCTCCCCCCCTCTCTCCCCCTCTCCATCCTACAGGACAGAGCTCTAATGGGCAGCATAACCAGGCTATGTGACAATGCCATAGCCCTGGAATCATTCAAAGGCTCTGAGAGAGAGACCAACCCACTCTACAAAGATTACCATGGTAAGAACACACACACTCGCTTATCTTTCTGTCTCTTTTCCAACAAATACACACACGTACATACACACACACAGGCAGTGCATTAAGGCTGGGGCTGGGCTGTGGATGGAGGCAGGGCAGCCCCCTTGCAGGCCAGGCTGTCAGTGCGTGTTAGTGTGCTGCTGCTCAATCAGACGTGCTCCTCAGTAGACAGGCCGGGGGGGATTCAGCTGCCACGCTGTACCCCCTCTCCCTCGCACCCTCACCCCCCCCCCTCTCCATCCCTGCCTCCCCCACCCTCCCTCCAGCAGAGCCTCTCTTCCCTCTTCCCCTCTCGCCTCGCCCCCTCTCCATCCCCAGTCCCATACCCCTGAGGCTCTGGAGCAGAGCAGACCAACACTGGGGAATCGATATTCTCACCATCACTCTCTCCTCCTCTCTGCCTCTATCTCTCCATCCCTCGCTCAATGTCTCCATGGCCAGCATGCTCAGCTAATAAATGGAGGGCAAGGCTTTCAGTAGGGGAAGAGGACACCGGTAAGGGACGGAAACGAAGAAAGAGGAGGAGGAGGAGGGAGAGTGCAACATAGTTTGTCTCTGTTCTCCCGGTCCTTGCCATCACTTTTCCTAGTACTATTCCCTCTTTCTCCCGTTTGCTTACCTCTTTTTCTATCACTCTATCACACTCTTCACGCATAAAGGTCAGTTTAAGCGAGTGGGGTATTTTTAGCCGTGCCTCTCAAACTCTCCCACTCACTCTTGTGCTTTTTCCTCTCATTTCTCCCCCCCGCCCCCCTCCCCGGGTTAGACAGCCCTGGTTGTGACAGATGAAGGGATGAGGAGTAAAAACATTCAATGGCAGATTTTGGTTTCATCCAACAGCATGTTTTATTTAGATAACACATCTCATAGTGATCACATTCCTCTGCATTGTAAAGGCAGGTGGCACGTAAATCCCATTCAACATATGAGCGTTGTAGTGCATCATTATTTAAAATAAATTTGTTTTACAAAAATGTTGTTTTAAATTTGCAATTAACATGGTTTGATTTTTTTGTTGGAGAATATATTTGCCCTCTGTTTAACCAGCCAGAGAGATTCTGGTCAGGTTATGAAATACATTTATGTGCATGATTGTTTTGATGTGTGTTCATGAGTGCAAACGCATCTGGTACGAGTGTGAGAGTGCATGCGGATGCGCGTGCATGCGTGTTTGCGGCAGCAGTTCAGGGCTGCTCAAAGCATGCTGGGAAGCCTGTCACTGCAAATCAGGCAAGGGGAAATCACCCAAGTGCACAGAGGAGAGAACCCACCATCCCCCACTTTCTCTGTCTGTCTCCCTTTCTCCATTACTCCCTCGATCTCTTCTTCTCTCTCTCACGCTCATTTATACCACCCCACTTCTACAGTACTTTTTACAGTTTTATGAAAATGTAACTTTGTGGTGACAGGAAATGAAAAATGAACAGTAAAAACTACTCCAAACTTCCTCCTATCATTTGCAGAAATCCCTAGCTTTTATGTTTGCTTTCTGTCCCTTGTTGCTCTAATGTGTCCTTTAATTGGCAAAGAGTAGCAATGCTGATATAGAAATTTTTATAGATATCTAATAACAATTCATTTTCGTGGTAGTTTTGTCTTAAATGCTTGATGTGATACATTTTATTTCACTACAATGCCACCATGTTTTCAGTTTCTGCCAATGGACCTGACCAACTGTAACTATGAGTTAATACCGATGTAGATGTCTGAAAAATACAAATACAAATCAAACAAGGAAACATGTAAGATTGATTTTGGCACAACATTTTCAAAAACTTTAAAAATGCAGCAGGTGGATTCTTGAAAGCTTCCTTTTAATAAGCTGATTGTCACACTTCCTTCAAGTAAAAACAAGTTAGATATCAAGAGGAGTAAAACATATCTCTTTGACCATCACAAAAGTTCTTTGAAATGTACAAAAGTGACGACACAATTTTATAATAAATTTTTTTGTTGTTGCCACATTTTAATTGAATTAGCCTGTTATGTGTAAAATAAACAAACATGATGTACATTTGCAAATGTATTTATTCAACAAACGAATCGTCCATATGTGAAACCAGTGTGAGAAAACACTGTGATGATCCCTAGGTGAGACCAATTTTCCTTCAAAATAGGTGTATTTAGTATCAGAATGTTGTTTGAATTCTTGGCATAGTTAGTAGTCATTCATAGTCAATCTTGCATGCGTAATTTAGACAGAGAAAAAAATACTCTGCACATCTACTCTGCAGGATCTGGCGCCTTAATACAGAAACTTCCTAAGTCTGGAATCCTATTTTAGCTCATTTTAAAATGATGCTTAGGATTTTTGGTGTTGCAAAAGCATGTTTCCTAACTGCATTTAGGAAAAAATCATATGTTACCTTGGGACAGGAATCATCCTAACTGAAGAATTTCTTAATTTGGGAATCATAAGTTAGGATGGCATTGAGCCTGTCCTTAATTCAAAATTGCCAAAAATGGCAGCACCACTGTAGTTAAGTCTGTATGGCAATGACATCGGAGATGGGAAACAACATGAACACAAAATATAATGATTGAAAGGCTACTCAAGGCCTATGATGATGCTTTACATTTCCTGGATCATGTATCAATGGGTGTGTATCGACTGCCAAGATGATTGATTTGATTTGATGCGTGCTCTGTCTACTCATATTTTTATCCTTGTCTGATAACTGGGAAGAAAACTTACCAAAAAGGTGGGTTTTCCTCTCCTACATTGACACAGTTAATGCCCCTCCACTCAAAGCAAAATGTAAATCCTTATCTTGTCCATTATAGCAAGAAAGCTATCCAGTGACAAGAGAAGTAAGACATCTGTTGTCAAAGACACAGGCAGACTACATCAGATACATACAGACAGATACAGGCATGACAGGATGAGTACCGATTGAAAAATCAAGTTAGGTTAGGTTTAGTTAGGATTTTTTAAGTTAAGATATAAGGTCTGAGATAGGATAGGACACAGTCATGAATTTAAGAATTTCCTCTGTAAGAGGGCAATAGGATATTTCCTGTTTTTGAAACCTAAGTTTAGGCAGGACAAGCAGTTCAGTCTCACTATTTTAACAAGATTTTACATTTTAAAATTAATGCAGACTAGATTTTTTTTTATTGACACAGTTTAACATAAAAAATTTACATTGTGAACAGGGCTAGAATATCTTGCTTGTACTTTCCTTTTACAGTCTGCTCTCATTGTCTTTCACAGGCCTGCTACATGTGCGTCAGGTACCTCACCTGAACTGTCTGGCGAGTAAACTCCCTGACCACAAGGACCTGGCCTTCAAGCTCAAGAGAAAACAGTTCAGTATTGAGGTATGTTGTCAAGGTTACTCAGCACACTCAGAGTCTCTTTATAAACAAAAGTGTTCAGTGGTTCAACCCTCTTGCTGTATTTTTAATGCAGCCTCTCAGTGAGATTTTTTTTGTCTTATTTTGTTGCCCCAATTTTATTCCTCTAATGTGTTTTTTATAACTTACCATGTAACCATTAACCTAAAACAAGAGCCGAATTTAGACACAAACTAATTATTTATGAGGACAGCCATTACATTTGTTACCATTCATCACAGCAGTGCTGAAATTAAGTGCTGGTGATAAAGAGAAGTCTCTCATGTTGGCCAAGTTCTGCCAGCCTGTGTTTACTTTGAACTGTTATTGGGTGTCAGAATCAAAGTTGAAGCTATTGATTATTCACTGTTGTTGCCACACTTGCTGCAGTGTAATGTCAAGAGGTAACAGGGTGAGAAAAATGTCTATCTATATTCATTAATATGCAATGAAAAAAAAACTGCTGGCAGTTTAAGTCAAAGGTATTTATATTTTGATATACTAAATGAGTGTAAATTAAACACCAGTCATGATATTAATGCATGCACATTTCTTCAGAAGTCCATAACAGGCCACAACAAACAGGGTCGCACTATCAAAAGCCACAATAGCTCTCAAGGGAACAAGATATGTACAGGAGGTGCTGCTTGCTTTGTCTGGCCAGTCGGTGTTCTTTCACTCCCCAGTTGGTAACAGCCATAACCTGTTGAGAAAAAGGAGCAGTAGACAACAGCTCTACCTTATACTGTTGCCTATATGCTAACTTGAAATCTAGAGGAATCAGGGGCGATTTTAGGTTGGGGAAAAAAAAAACTGTTGGGGAAACAACAGCTTTGGAAAAATGCAGGACCAGGAAATTACACAATTTTAAAGCTAGTACAAGGAGGTTATGAAACAGTCTTGATTTAATAAGACTGATATCGTTTTGTTAATGATTTCCGTGTTCAGTCTTTTTTGAGTGGACCTGAAACATGGCTCTGTGATGTGCCAGAGACATGGTCCCCCAACACTATATAAACCCCACGACGCCTCCCCCTCCCCTCTCCCTCCTTAACGGTCACTTACAATCGTACCTTCAGTGACTCTCTTAATCCAAATCAGCCCAACAGTTCATTTCAGTTCCAACACCCTGACACAGGAGAAAAAAATACCATCATGTCACAATTCTCTGGCTCAAACATATCTGGGCATGTCCAATAAAGCTGCTAGACCGAGTGTCCATATTTCAGGTCGTTTTCAGGTCATAGTGGTGTTTGACACTGAGATAATGGAGCGGACACACACCCAGCATTTCACAGCAGAGAAAAGCACTCATTTTTTCATGATTTTGAGACCTAATTTTATATATTTATTGATTTTTTTTATCATTCAAATTTGGCTGGTTGATTAATAACATGTTTCTGTGGTGTATCCTCATGAATAAAGTCAAATAACTACATCGTTATTCAGAGGATTAAACTGTTCAACAGCAGTGAGTTTTGGACCAAGCCTTCGATTCAGCATAACATCAAGCCATAACCATTAGAAAAGTGACCTGATATAATCATATTAGAAATATATACCATGCTAGCAAGATAAACTAAAAATCTTTCACTCACCAATTCTTGGCTCACTAGCTGCTCAATCAGCTCATTCTTAGTTGGGAGCCTGACTGGTGCATTGAGTTGTTGCTGTCCCACATTGTTGCAAGTAAACGTTTTTTTTTT
>JAJHUR010092917.1:0-11465 GCA_027495735.1 Lutjanus campechanus
CAATTAAAATGTGATATAAATCAGGCTTTGAATGATACAGATAGAAATGAAAGTGGAAGGGTTGGTGTATGTCAGTGTAGATTTCTGTCTCAGATTCTTGTAAAATTTATACGTTTTTAGACAAACTATAAGACACAAGGTGAATGGGGCTAAATTAATTGATATTAATTGATTAATCGATCATTGATATCACAATGAAACTCCCCCAATCGAGGTTCTCTGAAGTTTCCTGTTTAAACATGTAAATGAGGTGTCGTCTTATCAAAAATGTATTGATTTGAATAAATTTCCGGAGCAGATATCTGACCACTGCTTTAGTTAAATCTCTTTTTATCACTCCAGTCAACTGATATTAAAGAGAAAAAGAAAAATCGCCATGTTTTTGGGAATAAAATGTGATACAAATCAGGCTGTGAATAATAATGAGCTGAATATCTGTAAGACTTTCTGCAACTTGTTGTTGCGCATGTTCTAAAGCTGGATGGTTTGGTTTATGTTTGGTATGAATGTAGATTTCTGCCTCAAAGTTTAGTAAAATTTATACATTTTTAGACAAAAAATAAGACACAAGATGAATAGAGTTTAAAAACACACATGTCAGAAAATCCTGTTGACAGCCATAAATATCAATTTCCTCCACGGTTTTACTTATGAAATGTGACATAAATCAGGCTTTGAGTGATAAACGGACAAACCAACCTGTTCAAACCTTCAGAATATTGGAAGGAATAAAACTGTCGAGTCTTGTGTGTGTGAGTGCTTCTGAAATGCAGATTTCTTGCTCAGACTACATGAAAAAAATACATTTTAAGAAAGCAGCTTTAAAAGATATGTACTGTAAAATCCCACTGCAGGTTAATGTGGTAAAAATGTAAACTAATAATACTAATAATTTTGTTTAAATATGCAAATGAGGGATTAACTAATTAGATGTTTTCTTTCCACGAGTCTGAAAGGTTGCAAACGGACTCCCAAACACGTCTAATTTGCAGTGATGGATAGATGGATGGTTAAACAGAACTACAGCCCAGGTGAAAAATATGTATATTTGATTTTTGGGGTGAACCTTTTAAAAAATTACCTCGGCTTTTCATTAATTTCTGAATGAAATTGTGATTTTTAAAGATCAGATTCTTATTTAAAGATAAAAATCAGTAGGATTTTATCAGCTGCTGTTTCATGAACACACCAGAACGTTCATCGTTGAGGAGCCTCATTCCCAGGAGGTCAAATACCGACGTTCTGCGTTGGTAAAGTGTCCCAGGCACAGGAAATAATGAGAAAATAAGAAGGTTCAGGCGGAAGGTGGAGTTTTCTGCTGATACAGACACCACCACACATGTCTGGTGCGTCGTGGTTGATGACTGAGAGGGATAATTTTTTATTATTTTGAGTCTATGCATTGTTTTTTTGTAAATCTTGTACAGTTTGACTTTAAGCAGTAGCAGTGTAATTTAAATCATTATAATGTGGGAATATTGTGACTTTTCCTTGTATTTTCATACCAGTATTCACTTTTGATCCCCAGTGAGCATCAATACTAAACTAGATTTTTCTTTTTCTTTTGTTTTTTCTTTTTTAATTGTAACAGTACTAACAAGTAACTTGACAAACTTTACTATAAGATATCAGAGTTTCAGTACTTTTCCTACATAAACCAAACCTGCTTCTGGCCAAAATGCTCTTGAAACTGGTTAAATTAAATTTTTTCCCTGCCAGGATTTTAAAGTTTCTTATTTAAAACTGGATGATATTCAGTCTGAAGACTTTTCAATGAGATAAAGTGTGGTTACAAAATCAGTATGTCAAAAAACCCAAATTTGTTTGAATCATTCTGATTATTTTTTCAGCTGTGGGTCGAAAAAGAGAAACGATGTGAAGTAATTATTTCAAAGTCATATTTCAGTGGTGAAATCTGCTCTACATGAAGACAGAAGTGCATGAGTGGGTTAAATACAGTAAATCTCATCCAGGCATCTGGGTTTCATGTCCCGTGTGTGGCATTTTATTTTCTGTCTTTCAGCTGAAAAATTCAGACGTAGTTTCTTAGTGAGGCTCCAAAGCGACAACAGGCTTTTATTTAAGACCAGTCAGCTATTAGATGTCTTATAAATGTAAAATTGTGTGCTTTTTAAATATTTAGTATGTCTTATCAACCTGCAAAATCTACTGATGGGAGGAGGAAATGCATTGATTTAATTTATTCAGTCTGAGCAGAAGCTGGAATAACATGTATCCCCACTGGGGATAAAAAAAATAAATGCCCCGTGGGGCAGGGGGGAAATCCCCCACCCAGCATTTTTTACCCAGCCTATAATAAATAAATCTTACAGCATAAATACACGGTGAAGACCTGAACACAAGCTGCATTCAGAGTCGTCCTGCAGCTGAAAAGAAAACAGTTAAAACAACCAAAAGAGCTGAAAGAACGAAGGCCAAGTGTCACAGAGAAGAAAACACTGACTTAGTAAAAAAAAAAAAAACAGAAGCTTATTAAGTATGTATGATTGTTAAAAAAAAGCATAATACTGACAGAGAATTGTATAAAAAGTTCCCAAATATATCAGAAAAACCTCATCTCTGATGCAATACTGACCTTGTTTGAGGAAATCAAACTTTTTTTGGCTTCATGCACGACTGAGCAGCTTTGATTGAGTGGAGACCCGCCTCCAACGCTGCACCCTGTTCTCCCTCAAACATCCACGGACGGACTCCTGACGGAAGAAACTGTGCGTTTAAAGGAAGACAAATTATTTACAGAGCCAATTAACTTCAGCATATCAAAGGATGTTATGTTTTTTAAGCACAACTTGACTTTTCTGATCAAGATTTCATCATCTCTCGTCTCCTGCAATGTGAAAATGTGACAAAATAAAAATATGTAAAAATTTAAATCGCATCGTGTCTATTTTGACTTGTATTAAAGTTTGGGTGCGGGCTGACGGCTGTGGACACAGCGTGCAGATGAAACTGCAGTTATGAACGGAGGTCGGTGTTCAACAAAGTGGCACAATTTAATTTGTGTGGCAGGAACTGCACGACTGCGATAGACTCAGTAATGAAACCTCTCAGCTTTAAGTTCTGTCTACTTTATATTCACAAAGAGAAACGAGCGAGGCAGCCATTGTGGAGACATGCAAATACACTGATCTCTTTAATACGGGCTTCACCCAATTGGACGCTGACTTTGACAAGCAGAACAAATGCCCTGCGAGCACAAACACGCGCAGGTCAGGAGGAGCGGCGCTGATGGCCGAGGCAGAATTCAACTTTCTTTATCCTCTTTTCAACGCCGGCAGTCACATTCTGCCTGTTCGCTTACTGTTAAATTAGTCATCTGAGATTAGAGACGGCTTAAGGAAGAAAAGTTTCCCTTCAAAAGTTGATAAAGCTCTGCAACTTTATGTATACTGAACATATGCAAAAACAAAACGTGGCGAAGGCCGTTTGTCTTTGTGGGAAAGTGGCACAAGATTCTGCACTTTTAACACGATAAAATATATCCAGTTACTTTGTTTTTGCTATTGATTTACCATTAATTAATTTCAGTTTGAACATTTAAGGATTATTATTGATTTCAGCTGTCTGTCAAAAGTCAGCTTGGTCTGTGTGTGGCTGTAAATGTCTGGAAATTTGGGAGAGTTTAACCACATAAATATTTGTTGACATTGTACAATTACACACAAGCCATACATGATCTTTTTAAGGCTGTTATTTATTTAAGACTCAGCATCTTTACGTTACCAAAAGCACCTTTTCATTTAATCTTTTTTTTCTTCAAGTCCTGTTTTCTTAAAGTGTAAAAAACTGCTAGTTTAGTACGAGTATTTGAATCTGTTTACAATAAAAAATAAACTGGTTTTAAGTATTTTCTGTAATCAAGCTTAATTTTTCTTGACTATAGTGCAACTTTTCTGATTTATCCTTCCTCAGATAACTTAAAATAATCTTTTTTTTTTTTTCTCACAATAGGAGCCCTTCTAGGGACAAGTGTTACAAATTAACATTCACTATAGACACTATGATACTTGTATTGGATGGCTGTTTTTCAGCTTCTCCAAATAAACTATAAATAAAAGGGGAAACGTACACTGTTACAGCAGCAAAAGGGGGAAAGTAAAATAGAAAGAAGCATCAATAAATAATAACCAAACAAACAATACAACAAAATGAAAATAAAAAATAGGTATCAATATTGTTGGAGCTACAATAATATATTTGTATTTGTTTTCATGTTAAAATAATACAGAGGGGACTATATGAAAATAGATGTAGTTTGCAACCTGTTGAAACTGAAATTGATGAATGGAAACTTACCTGTGATGAATTATGGGCGTATGATGTTTTACCTGTGCTCAGCTGAGCATGTGTGTAAATAAATGGGACACTGCACTCAAAGAAATGTAGTGTTTCAAAGCAGAGAAAACTGATAATTTTTTGATGATTGTGAGATTTAATTTTATGTAATTAGTGATTTTTTAATCATTCATATTTGGGTGGGTGGTTTCTGTGGTGTGACAAATTCAGAGCACTCGTTTATCGTTGCTTTACACACTCAGTAGACCATCATATCCTGATTGGGAGATTACGAGACTGGATGGGCATATCAGGTGTAGCATTAGACTGGTTCTCCTCTTGTCTCTCTGAAAGGAGTTTTTCCATCTCTGTCGGAGATCTTGTGTCCGACTCCTCTCCACTGTCTTGTGGTGTACCGCAGGGCTCGGTCCTGGGGCCCCTGCTGTTCTCTTTATATCTGCTGCCCTTAGGGCAAATAATAGACCGATTTGGTATCTCGTATCACGTATTTGCATTTGACATTCAGCTCCACTTCTCATTTGAATCTGATGAGGTTTTTAGATTATCTAGGCTCCTTGACTGTCTGAATGCCATTAGGGACTGGACAGCGGAAAATTATTTACAGCTAAATGCTGATAAGACGGAGGTTTTAGTTTTTGCTCCAGAAAGAGTAGCCCCCATGATTTTTCAAAAGTAGAGCATTTGTCCTCTGTTGCCCATGTTAAACGGCTGACCAGATCTTGTTTTTTCCACTTATGAAACCTTAATGTAAACTAAGATCTGTAGTCTCAAAAACTGAATTAGAAATACCAAATGACACTATATTCAGATTTCAAGTACATCTTTATTACTTGCAAGCAAGAAGCATCATCAGCAGATATGAGTGAGGAGAGGCAGTCTCTCTCTCTCTCTCTGCTCAGTTTTTACAGCACATTCAGGTTAAAACATATTAACTGTTGCCAACAACAGGATGTACAAAGGTCTTATTCACCTTTTCTTAACTTGATCAAAACATTTTCTTCACACATATAAGCAGCATCAACCCTCCACCAGAATAAACTCTATTATAATGAGTTTATTTGTATTTAGATTCCCACAACTTAGCATTATAATATCATGATGGATATATAAGACACATCTATTCACACTAACATGATCATATTGGAAAAAAACACAAGGAACAAAGGATTATCACAGGAATTTCACCACCATTTCACCACCCCACATATCACATTTCCTCAAACAGTGGCCGGGGCCTTTATTTACCTCAAACGCAGAGGGTACCCAGCCTTTATTTCCAACTCCCTCTGTTTGATAAACATATGCCCATATTTTAGTATGAAGCCTCCTGGTTTTCTGAACTTTTTGAAAATAAAATTATTACATTGCACATTATATAACACCAGCAGTCTCAATGTTTTTTTTTTAATCTCCCAGCCTGTATTCGGGGCTGACCTTTAATTGTTTGTGTCAACCACCCTCCTGACCATTATCTGACTACCGGCCTTTATTTGAGGAAATGGGATGTACAAATCATTAAATAAATTAGAACAATTTGAATTGATTGACAGGTAAAACAAAACAACAGCAATCGTCTTAGTTCATCTGAACGTCCATCTTGCAAAACAACTATCATGACTGTTTTTTTTTATAGCATTGGTCTTTAAGCATTATTTTCAGGTAAAAATTATCTCAACCTGTCCGCCGCCTTCTTACAAATTTAATTTTGACTGGCTGAAAGTCAAATTTACGGACATGATCTGTCATAAAATGTGAGTTCTTCTACTTTCTCCTTAAAATATCAATTAAAATAATTTGCAATTTCAAGAGGATTTGATTTAAAAGTGACATCAACCTTATCCTCAATAAACAAGGGTGTGTTGTTCTGAGATCTACCTAGAATATCATCTGTGGTTCTCCAGAGTTCATTTGTCATCCTAACATCTCTTTATCCTATTCTTAAAATAACCTTTTTTTTTCCTCTTATTCATTTTATTTACTTTTTTTCTATCTTGTTTAAATGATTTCCAAACATCTGCAGAATGTGACTCAATTGCCTCCTTTTTCTTTCTGTCCCTCTCATTCATTACAGCTTCCAGCTCTTCATCCAACCAAGGAGCTTTACAAGATTCTTCTAGACGCTGCTTAAACACCTTTAACGCCTTTAACGCCTTTGACCTGATAATTTCCTTTTCTCCATCCTTTATGCCATGCACCTCTTTTCTCGATTTATCATCTAAGACACTTGTCATGGCACTTATGATTATGATTGGTTCAACTCCAACTTTTAAGCGAACTGTCACCAAATGGTGGTCGCTGAAACCAACACAATGTGATGTAGGCCTTGAACACAGTTCTTCAACGTTAGTAAAGATGAGGTCAATACAGGTTTCTGACCACTTTCCGGAATGGTAATACACCCGAGTCGGCTCGTTCACTAGCTGAGATAATCCACACTCAGAAGTAATTTTCTGCAGTTTGTTTTTCAGTGGTGTTCGTGAAATCCAGTCTACATTGAAGTCACCTAAAAAAAAGATTTGTTTGTCCTTACGAGAAGTCCTCTGCAGTACTGAACACATTTTCTCAAAATAACTCTCTAGTTTTTTGTCTTCTGTCTTTTTCTTTTCTGGTCCAGGTGGTCTATAACAACATCCTAAAAGAATTTGTTTATCAGGTGAACAAATCTCCAGCCAAAGCATCTCAATAGATGGGTTCATGAGGTCATCTCTCCACCTAACTAGGATCTCTTTTATAATATAAATTGCTACACCACCACCTTTTCTTTTAGTCCTATCTTGTCCATAAACACAATAACCCGAGACTTCAATTTCCTCGTCAGCAACTGTTTCATCCAAATGTGTTTCTGAAATGGCGAGTATGTGCAACTTGTGTTCATGAAGCAATTTAGAGACCTCGTCAGTCTTGTTTCTAAGGCTACATACATTTAGATGTGCAATTTCTAAGCCAGTCATGATAGTTGATTTTTATTAGTATCAAAAGGTAAGATAAGAGATAAGATTCCAAGATTGATTCTAAAAAGTGGTTGTCCACAAACCAAGAGATGATGTCACTGTAGGTTCACACTGTCAGACGCTCTCTTTGGGAATTGTTTTGATGATTTTTGATGATTCCTCTCAAATCTACCTTGGTCTTTAGCGTTGGTACTATCTTTAAGGTCACCCTTCCGGTCAGATGCCAGGTTAAACCGCCAGAGTCACTGACAGGAGCTCGATTCTTCTGTAGAGTCCCTGTTAAAAGAGAGAATGTCCATTTAATCAGCTGTCACAAACAGATGTTCTCAATCTTTCCACTTTGCATTTTTCTAAGCCAGTAGTCCACCATTTTAATAGCTGCTGTACAGCGTTGAAAAAAATAATCTAATACTTCAAATCATTAATGGGGCAGTCATACAAATTTTGTCAAAAGAAAACAAGGCAGGGAAGCACCAGATTAATACAAATACATTTGTCACTGTACAAGAACAGCAAGATTCAAGATTTTGACAATTCTAGTTGTTTTGTTTAGCAAGTGTGATTTTTGGTTATTTCTTGTTTATTAATAATCTTCTTCTTCCTTTTCAGCAGCTCCAGCGAATGCTTTTTGCTTTGATTATTTTGCTTATTATCAATAAAAATTTCTGTTTTAATTGTGATAACATGTCTCAGTCTCTCCATCAGTAACAGACCTGTGTGCCTCACCATCCACCCTTTAAACAATATTCAAGGTACTTGAAGGTACTATTTCCTAGGGTGAAACTCCTCGGGTGGCATTGTCTGACTTACTCTTTATTCTCCCCTTATTGACACCACTATTCCATACCAATCTCACCAGTTTACCTACCCCTTCGCCACACCTGGCACAAGCTGGATGACACATCCAGTGTCTTTCATAAATTCCAAACCCCACCCATTCTATTGTCTAACTTATTACATAACGATTAGATGACGAATTCTCGAAGGTTCAAGAATGTCAACAAGGAAACAAGGTTAACTGAAGTTTAAAATAACATCATATAATTAAATATATCAGAATATCAACAGAAGTTTAGTCACTGTTACATTTCTAACTTATTTCAGACTGATTAGACAATGAAAACCGTTGATTGGCTTTGATTAACATAACCAATAATTCTCCCCCAAACTGAAAAACATTAACTACAATCTGGACTTGAAAATGTACAATAGAATAATGCTTAGTTATTAGCTTTAATGTTACTGGCTGTTCAGAAATCATAAAAAGAAGATAAAAGGATAATGTTCACTGTAGCTGATTTCATAACAACTTTATGCCACACACAGTTTTTTATTAATGCTATCTAACTCAGGTATTCATCAAGTTAGGTGGTTCATCTTTGATCATATTCAGCTTAAGTCTTTTAGTCAAAACCTTCTAAAATGATGTTACAAGCAGTCAATTACAGTCAGAACCACCTATACTGGTAAACCACAACATGGTTTGACTTACCTTAATGAACTTTCAGAAGTCTGGTGAAATGTTGCTGTCAGCCTGTTCTGCCGTTGCCTCCTTGGACCGTCTGAACAAAAAATAAAATGAAGACTCAACTTATTTTACAGTTGACTTTCATGGGTGGAGTTTTATGACGATTTGTAAGATGTTCGAAAATACCGCACCTGCAGCCAAACCTGTGTGGTGAGAATACTCCAGTAGTACAGGAGATGCCAGATTCATCCCTTGGCCAATCCTCTAACAAATTTGCCTATTATATATTATGTAATAGGCAAATTTGTGGCACCTGTCGGCCTTCGTTCTCCCTCTTCCTGCTTCATGCCCGTCCCTGGCGTGACTCCTCCTGTTTGTTTGTACCATGTATGTACCAAAAGCACCCTCTTTCTGTACATTGTCACCTGTATTGCAATTCTTGTTGTTTTGTTTAGCAAGTGTGATGTGTTGGCTGGCCAGGTACAAGTTGACTTCCCTCCTGCCCTCCTGTCCATGAGAGCCCAGACCTCGAGGTGGTGAGTAGGTCACCTCGTCAGAGTTTTAATATAGAGTATGGTGAGCTCAGCTCATTGTGGTTTCCCCTCTTTTAGGTCCTTCTGCCCGTTTACCGCTGCTGCTTTGCCCCCCTTTAGCTCACTATTAGTTTAGTTTTTGCTCTTATTATTTAATTATTTGTTTTTATTTAGTTTAGTTGTTTTGCCCTTAATTAACATTATTTTGTTCTTCAGTTACTCATTGCTTTAATTATTGTCGAACTATTGATTTGTGATTCCTTCCCAGTTTTGCCTATTATTTTGTTAGAGTAGCCCTTACTGGGTTTCCTCAGTTTAGTCTGCCGTTATTTCATGTTTATTTCTAAATTTAGAACCATATAATTAAATATATTAGAAAATATAAATAGCAAGGCTGGGTCCCTCCCCTTCTGGTAATCAAAGGCCAGGGACAGATAATGTTTTGATCATGTTTGAGTTGTGCCACGAGTTACACATCATGTTTGTAAATTCAAAAGATAATTTTACAATTCAAGTCAACTGGTGTTTGTCATAAAAGTTTTGAAGGGTGTTTGTGATGCTTGATAAATATATGCACAATGTTATTCAACATCACTATATAAAAAGTAATTGCTAAATAATTTGATTTAAAAAGATTAATATAACAGGCTCATGTACAACCATGGTGTTAATGTTCAGATATGTAAAATTATTTAATTAACTTACAACATGTCATCATTTCATTTAGTGGGTGGTTGCTAACCAGACTGAATGTGGGACAACCGGAGGCCAAATCTTTGCTGGAAAAAATGTGAATGATATCATGCGCCCAAGTTCACCAAGTGTACAACAGTCATATAGTTTCAAATTAAACCACAATAAGACAGAAAAAGTACATATTCATGTTTATTTTCAGCCAGGAAAAATACAGCAAACACAAATATGATTTTTTTTAAAAATCAGATAATGCGCTGAACATAATTTATATGTGTTTAAATACTATTTTGTGTGCTGCAGGAAGTTTGCAGCAAGCAGAAAAATAGAATTCTATTCTAGAGACAAATCCAGTGATCACTTTGTGTGTTCCTCCTTCTTGCAGCGCCGCCATTGCTGCAGTGGCACGTCGTGTCTGTCACTCTCGGTGTCTGCTGGTTGGGTCCAGAAGAGAACCCAAAATTTGCGAGACTCTTGCAAGATTTTTCATGGTTTCGGTCAAAATGATCTTGTGGATCTGGGGTTCCTTTCAAGATGTCCTGTCTGCTTTTACTTGCTAATAGTGACAGAACAGATAATTAGATTGATGACATTAAACAGCAGCCCTCAGTAACTGATGATGATGATGATGATGATGATGATGATGATGATGATGATATTAATGTTCTTCAAATATTACATAGTAATTAGATGTTCGTTGTGACAAAAACCAGAAATTAAAAACAGACCACCTCCAGCACCTTTAAGGGATGAAGTACTGTGTAATATATATTTAAAAAATATGAATTCACTTTTATCATTCAAGATTTCCAGGAACAAAGCTCCTTTCTGTTAATATTTTTGATCCACTATGACACATCAGTGTGTATTTTGCATTATGATTTTTTTTTCCTCCAAAGTTGAAGTTTGATAAGACAGTCGGAGCAGCAGAACCACACAGCTTCTTCCCGACTTTCTAGATGTTATCAAACGTAATGTTACATAAAAAGTAGCGTAAAAGTTGAAAATTGTAAACTGCTTATGACAGCTGACACCACAGCAGCAACGTTGTTAACTTGCAGGACTTTGCCGGATTAGTCAATATTTGAGAAGAGTGGGTGATCCATGCGTGCTGGTTGAGAGGGGCTGCTGTCTGATGGGGTCGCAGCGGCGGGCGGCTGCATAAAGGCGACAGTTAGCTGGTATTGTACATTAATAAAATATTGCTAAACAGTTTAACCGACTGGTGTTTATGGTGCCGATTAAGTGGTGGCCATGTTTAATCATGTAGTCGACTAATCACACACATCCCTACTCCCTACTGGCTTCAGCAATAATTTGATCTGATTGGTTGATGTTAGCCTGTGTAGATGTGATATACAGATGTGTAACAAAACATCTGGCATGTCAGGTTCGAAGGTGACTATTTTAGTCACAGTTACACACATTTCTAACTTCTTTCACAGTGATCAGACAATGAATTACAATTAATGTGAACTTCACCAGGAAGCCAGCAAACCTTCT
>JAJHUR010092919.1:0-11722 GCA_027495735.1 Lutjanus campechanus
TTCCATTGTTCGGAAGATTCTGCAACACTGTTTTCCTGTGAAACTCCAACAGTGTTTTGTGGACTAAAAAACTAAACCTGACCTTCAATCTGCATGAGGGTGAGTAGATAATGACTGAATTTTCATTTCTGGGTGAACTATCCCATTAAAGGGTCAATAAAGAAAATGTTCTAAAGTTGCTTACTGAACTTGGTATGTTTAATGGTAGCGACCAAGGAGAGCTGTGTGAGAGAGTAAACTCTCAGAAATAAGGGTTTTAAAAGTTTCTTCCTGAGGAGCCAAGGTTCTACCCAGAACCGTTTGCTCCCGAAGAACCCTTTTTTTATAGTAAGGGTTTGACAAGAGTTCTTTGTAAGACTAAAGGCTTCATTAAGAAACTTTTTCATCCACAGAACCCATTTTTGAAAGAAAGAGTTCTGCAAGGATTATTGTAATCCTTGAAGATTTTGTTAAGAGTTTGTGCCATAATATAAAAGAGTTGTCGGAAGAACCCCATGGATGGGTTCTAGATAAAACTCTTGGCATATAAAAGGGGTTTTGGTAATCCAAGCCACCCACAAAAGTCTATGGTAAACAGTTCATGAGTTATAAAAGGGGTGTGACTAAATATAGGGTGTGTTTTATACAACACTATTGAAAAAGGAACTAGCGTAGTGCAATGAGAGCCTCCAACAAGAATTTACAACAAAGTGTTCATTAGTTTGGTCATGTTATGTGAATCCATATAAAAGTTATTCACCTTTTTGTTACAAGCCACGCCCACTTTTGCACTGAATCTTGTGCAAATCTTTGAATTCAAAGTATTAGAATTAAAAGTTAGACACCTTTGTGCAAAAGTCCAGTTCCCATTGCCACGCCCCCTTTTCGCTAATTAGCTTGAAGACAAACACTTGACCTCTATGCCAAATTTCAGCCTCACAAGGTGAAAACTGTGGCCGCCAGAGGCTGGGGAAGCTCAGTGAAACAAACCGACCAACTGACCCGACTGACCGAATCATAGATTTGCTGGTCGCAGCAAAAAATGCCTGTTTGAAAAAAATAATCTTGATTTTGCCAATCGAGTTTCTCACAGAGCATGTTGCAAAGCCTTTCCAAGCCAAAGAGAGACCTGTGCATTGCTGGCTATAGTTTGTCTTCACTGAAACGCAACCTGACAACGATTCAGCACCAAAACATACTACTGCATATCATAACATCTATCTGTGAGAATACACTGTGGACTCATACAGTGTGTGTTAACAGTTACACAATCCTGACTTTATCTTCCCTCTAGAGCCTCAGTTTAAAATTTATACCAGACAGGAGAACTTTTATTTGGTCAGCCCTCTCCCCCACCTGTTTTCTTCTTCCTCCTTCTCTGCTGTATGGCTCAGGAACTGCACACACACACACACACATACACACAAGTGTGTACCATCTGCATGAAACATCAACAAATGCAGAAAACCTCTTGAGGCATAGGTCTACAAATGCTCTCTGTGTTTGTGTGTGTTTGCATCTTCATTTCAAGTGTACTCTTACATGCTCATGCACTGCTGGAGGACCCTCACACACACAGACACACATACACACACTCCACCAGCCTCTACAAGAACCCTTTTTATTGTCTGAGTGGTCCATGTCTCTTCGCAGAGCTATACAATCCCCACCATATGTTTGCATGTGAGCCTCCTCCAACTGCATTGCAAGCGCACGCGAGCACACACACATGCACGCACACACACTCACACAAGCCCCCATTACGTCATGGTGGAGGTATTCGAGTCGGACCTATGGGGATTAGGAAGTGTAGAGAGCTGAAACTTCTCCAGTAAAAATTCTGCACATCTTGGCTTCATATTCAGCTACTTTCACTCCCCCTCCTCATTCATGCACCTGCTTCTAGTTATTACCAACTCATCCCACCCCCACCTCCCAACCTCCTCTCCTCTCTTCCCCACGGGGAAGCAGAGCCCGAGCTTTTTCAGACTTCCTATTCAGTAGGTAGAGCACTGGAGAAATAGCTTCACAGCAGAGACTTGCTTACTGGTTTACCTCATGGCCCAGATGCATCACCTCAGTGTGAGAGCTGCCTCTGCTTCACTGAGACCACCTAGAGAAGCAAAGCATCCACCAAGCTCCTGAGAGCATGAAGAAAACAACACGTGTGTGCACACATACTCCGAGAGGTATTTAATCCACCTGTGGCTGCACTGCAGAGGCTGTCGGGAGGGAGGGAGAGAGCGAGGGGGTGCTGGTGCAAACCTCTGCTCCTGATGGCCAGACCGACTCTGTTGGAGAAAGGATTGGGTAGGATTTAGTAGCATCTAGTGGTGAGATTGCAGATTGCAACCAGCTGAAACACTCGCCTCACCCTCCCCCATAGCGTGACAAAGGTCCTGAAAAATTCAGGACAGTCCCGAATCATGAGCAGTGAATCTTGTCCTGTTTGTCCCAAAAATGAACTGTTATAGTAACAGATAATATGAGCAAGCTAAACCGAGAGCTGTCTGTATGCCATATGCTGAGATTTGAAGGCAAAAATGGTGAGGACACGGGGGGACTTCCCATTAGGCAAAGGTTTGCAATTGCCTTATGCTCCAAGCTACCGAATGCCCCAAGAAAATGCCTCATAAACTTATGGTTCAGACTTTTAAAAAAAATGAATTTATGTCTGTCTAAAAATGTCTTTCTAAAAAAGAGTGTTTCAGGACCTCCTCACTAACTCGAACTATTCCACAATGTTATTTTGCATCTGAAGGAATGATTCAGAAAGACAGTCACCAACTCCTGTGAACAAATGGCTTGGCATGGTGAGCAGACTGTTGAAAAATGATTCAAAGTTAGGAGGAAGTGAAAGGATACTAAAAGTCAGTACCCACCACAGCCAAAGCCTGTTCATCCTGCTTCTGTCTGGCAAGAGATAGGGAAGTGTCTGCTGCTGGCATCAGAACAGCTTCTTTCCTGTTAGACTCTAAATTCATCTTTAGCACTCCACCATAAACAAATGTTTATTTTTATAACTTATTATTTACTCAAAGATTGAAAAAAATGTGGAGAATGAGGGATGTGGAGGACCCCAGGCCTGTGTTCGCCTTAGGCCCCAAATTGACTAAATCCACCCCTGTGTGGACACCTGACTTGTTGACAGTAAAACTGCTGTCACTGTCCTCCTTTTTCCAAGTGACAGACAGTTGACTTCATGAACAAAAATAATACATTTTAGCATTCAGTTTTGACGTTCATGTATATTACTGTTCGTTGACACTGAATGTAATGTATTGGAGGCCACGCCCACCATGGCCATATGACCATGAGAGCATTCCCATCCCTACATCTCCTATCCCGAATTTCAACTGATGTCATCTGGACACCCTGCTCCCCCATGGATGTAGGAGAATTTATGGTGGCTGCAAATTTTGCAAAAAAGAAGAAGACATGGTGGTGTGACACGGCAGACATGGAAGGGGACCTGCTCCCTCTGTAGACATAAAGGGCTCATTCTAAGGCAACGAAAACACATCATCTCTTATTTGCAAGTGATTATACACAAGATGGATAAACAGCACAACAGGCCAGAGGAAAAAAAATAATTTTTGGGTGAACTGTCCCTTTAAAGTCTGAGCACAAATATCGTTTTATGTTCAGCATGTTAAGTAAAATGGATCAGTTTGTTAATATAATTTTACTGTAATCACAAAGCTAATTTCCCTTAGCCCATCAATGGGAATTGCGATTATGTGTTAACACCGAGCTAACGGACCAAGTCATGGATTCAAGAATTTATGAAAAAACATCATGATCCATGATACCATTCCTATTATCCAAACAGCACTTAGCCTGGATGACAAGTCCCCTAGAACATGAATACGAGCGAGGTTGCATATCAAGAAAGATAATCTGATTTTTTTCTTGTCTTTTTAATCAGTGACAAAAGATACAGCAGTTAAAAACTCTAATTCTTTGCATTTCAGTGTCACAAGGACATCCATTCACGTTTGATACCAAGGCTTTCACAATGGCATGTCCTTCCTGCTCGTGCTCTACAAGGTGGGTCTTTGGCCCTGCTTGAAACTCAAGTCACATAAGTAAAAAAATGTTTTTCACTGCCTCTAAGAATGTCGCAATTCAGCCCCTCTTTGCAAATCGATATTGCCAAGCAACACGAGTCAATCAAAACTGTCTCTCCGGCCACACCGGGCGAGTTAAAGTCTGGACCTCCTTGAAGACCTCACACCGATAGGCCTCTCTCTCTTTTCTTCTGCCCTCTATTCTTCATTATCTAATTCAAGTGTCAGTTTTCAGCCGGCGCCTGCGTTGACCCTTTCTTCTGCCATTGTCTCTGCTCGGCGGGGCGGGATGCCTCCCACTTAATCGTTGATCCAATTAGTTTGGGAAACCTTTCTCCGCTTCTTTAGCCGAATGAAGGGCACTGAATAAAAATGTGCAACAAAAGGAGTAAGTTAACACAGAGCAGTGTCATTGATTGACACCGGTGCCAAAATGCCTGTGTGTTGCCATTATGTCGGATCGAGTTATGGAACCTTAGCGGAGAAAGGTGGCCTTGATGAAAGACACGAACATGTCTAATTAACTTGTGTCAAATAAAAGTTTCCAGCTCCACACAAGTGACTCAACCACCCCACAGCTTTTTATGGTTTTGCCTCCTGGTAGGGCTTTTTAAATGGCAGGAGCTGATTAAACTGATGTCATTTTATCTTTTTTTTTTCCCTGCAGCACACACCTGGCATCTCTATGCACCATTCTCTTCTTGGCACACAAGGGAAACACTGGGTTGAGCTGCAGTAGGTTTCAAACTGCCACGCACTGCAGGGGGGCCGTAATAACCTCTGCAAGAAAAGGTATTTCAACATTTGTATGAGTGAATGTAACTATGCACGTCTTTGTCAAACTTGCATTGACTTAACTTTTTTTTGCCTAATTGGTCATATTCCTTAACCTGACACGCCAGATGGTTTGTTACACAGAACCATCTGGGAAGAAGCTGTTTGGAAAAGGGCAGGCACTTTCAAAAAACACTTAGTAGGTGATTGTATGAACCACCTGTCTAGCACATCTAACACGGGCTAACCAGTCAGATCAAACTCTTGCTGAAGCCAATCAGGAGAAGAATGAAAATGTCTTTTCCATGGAGAAAAGTCTTTTCTCTCCTTTCAGAGAAGAACTACTCTCCAGTTCTGATATAAAAGATGCTATCACAGTATCTACACCAACCTCTTCAAGAGCCGCCATTAATTGTTCAAAATGAATTGTATCTATGGATGCTTTCACTGGCGTCACACCTAAAACCATGCCTTTAGTTGCCAGTGGTCCATCCTAGGATGCTAATTGGCTGCCCCACTTTTGGTGCGGACACAAACGGATAACTTGAGGCCTGGCAAGATGGATTCTTGCGTGATCTTGTGAATCCAGCTGCCTCGCGAGGTAACATAACTACAGAAGGTTTCAAACTGCCATGCACTGCAGGGGGGCCGTGATAAACTCTGCAAGAAAAGGTATTCCAACACTTGTATAAGTTAATGTAACAATGGACTTGTTTGTTAAGCTTGCGTTGACTTAACATTTTTGCCTAATTGGTCATATTCCCTAATCTGACATACCAGATGGTTTGTTACACAGAACCACCTGGGAAGTCTCCCGTAGAAACTGTCTGAAAAAGGGCAGGCTTTTAAAAACAAACATAAGTCTATCACATCTAACACGGACTAATTTCAACGAATCAGATCAAACTCAAGCTGGTCAGGAGAAGAGCGAAAACATCATCAGTGCCGTTCTTTGTTATTCTTTCAATGAAGAAATACTCTCCAGTTCTGAAATAACTGATGCTATCACAGTATCTACGCTGTCTACGGAGTCGCTTCCATGGACGCTTCTCGCTGTCGTCACACCTAAAACCGCCCCCGTAGCTGCCAGTAGTCCCACCTAGAATGCTGATTGGCTGCACCACTTTTGGTGCAGATGAACAAAAAGAACCTGGCAAGATGGAGTAGGTTTCAAACCACCTCACACTTCAGGGGGGATGTAATAAACTCTGCAAGAAAATGTATTCCAACACTCATTAGAATGTAACTGTGTACTTCTTTGTCAAACTTGCGTTGACTTAACCTTTTTGCTTAATTGGTCATATTCCCTAACCTAACACACCAGATGGTTTGTTACACAGAACCATTGAGGAATTCGTCCTTAGAAACCGTTTGGAAGAGGGCAGGCACTTCAAAAAAAAAAAAGTTTGGCAGGTGATCTAACATGGGCTAACTTCAACCAATCAACTCTTGCCGAAGCCAATCGGGTAAAGAGTAAAAACATCTTTTCCATCGAGAAAAGTCTTCAGGGCCAAAAGCCTCGCACATAGCTTCCAGTCGTCACTCCTGGGATGCTGATTGGCTGTACCACTTGTGTGGACACAAACAGATAACTTAAAGCCTAACAAGATGGATTCTTGCTGCTTCAGAAGGTAACATACTCCCAATGCTTCATAAAAAGTGCGCGCCGTGAGTGGTTGTTGTGAACACACAAAATTCATAATACTTAGGATAAGCCCATAATTAGCTGCCTGTAAAGTTCCACAGCTGTATGTACAGAATGGCGCAGTGGAGAATCACAGACGGAGCATTCTCTCTGTAATTCCTGGCTGCGTTATTTGATCGGCCCGGCTAATTAGGCGTCAAGGTTGAATTCCTCACAGGGGCAGAAGCACATACGAGCAGGCTAGACTGACTCTATGGCGGACCACATCTTTCAGTTCTTCTGAGGGATTAACAGATTGTGTGTGTTTTAATAAATCGTGCGTCTGGACATGAATAAATCATCGGGCGCTCTGCCTCGGGGGAGATGCCTTCAAATCAGTCAAAGAGGACTGAGGATGACTTGGTGCTCACATGGACGCGGGTACCGACGGGAGGGAAGAAATGCATATATGATGAAGCGATGGTGAATGTGACTCTGTTTGTGAATGTGACTGATGGGGAAATCAGATTTGATATTATTCCTCTGTCCTTTGCATTGAATACAGCTTCACGCTCTTGCTATGTCATGATCAAAACATCCTGGTGTGTTTCTGAATATTCCTGATGTGTAAGTAGTTATCATGTATTCTTGTGTGTGTCTGTTTGTGACACTGCTGTAGGAGTGGACACAACGCTGATGTTATGGTAGCTTTTGACAGGTAGCTACAATTACCATAAACAATGGAATCCATTGTCAAGATGATTGGAATGCTCTGCTGTCCACTGCTTTCATTTTCATCATGTATAGGACTCAGTATTTTGGTTTGTATATTTTTGTATATTTTTCCTACCAAAAAAAAAAAAACCTTTTAAAAATGATTAAAACCTTCACTTTATTTCCAAGTTTTTGGTGAAAATGTATTCTTTAAGGATTTATATATATGACATTTATGAAATGTTTTGTTCTACTTTAATGTTTAATGTGTTTTTTTTTTTTATCCCAGACAAGAATTCACAACTTCAGACAATTTAAAACATGTTGAATGCCTTCAGAATCGAAAACTAAAAACACCCTCTGATAAAATAGATATAAAAATGTACTATTGTAATTATCTTTGGTTAACACCCATGGTTTGTAACTTCCCTTGGACTTCAGCCTTTTGACTTGAATTAAAAAGTCTGTTATTTAAATAGTGCGACTCCTTAATTCCCCAGATCTACTTAGTTTGAACCAATCCAACAGCATCCAATCAAGTTACAGGAGAGAACCATGAAGAATTAATGTTAAGTTGTTGAGTTTCATTTGGAAAATATGATACTAACAATCATTTCATTTGAGTTCAAAAACTTTGAGATGATTAATAAAAAATAAATTGCAGTATGCAAAATGTATGGGTTGAAAATTACAGAAGAACTCCTGACTATGTATGATATGTGAGATTGCACATAGAACAGCAAGTCGGGACCACTGACATAAAGATGGACGATGCTTTTCTGCTTCCTTCCACAGTACAAAACTACAGCCAAAATATTCTGTATACTAGCGCTGCTTTCTTGCACTGGTCATTTGGAGCCGGAGACAAACGTGCTTTCGAGTTCCTGCCCACACAGCTGGCTGAGTCAGTTGTGAACAGAGTTCAGCTGTCAATGATGGTATGAAACCTCTTTTTTATAGCATCAAATAACTAAGTAAAACCAAACTAATGAGAAAAATGAACACACATTAGCATGATAAGAACTATCTATAGTTCTTAAAAGACAGGATCCATCCCTGGGAAAAAATTATTTGATATGTACTTTAGTTTGGCCCACGTCCCACCTATTAACATTTGGGGAGGCAGGATTTATGACCTGTACTGCTGCCCACCACCAGGGGGTGATCAAAGTGCTTCGGTTGCACTTTAAGGGAGCTCTGATGCTGTGCTTTTTTCTGTATACAGTCTGTGGTTGAGGCTGATATATACATAATTTCACTTTTTCATGCACTTACTTTATTTTATTGTTATGTTTCTTTACGTACTTTACATATTGACTGAAAAATATCACATATTGGACTATGAAACTTTGACATTTGTGGTCCTCAGAAGATGAATCACACAGGCTTTGGTGAGCCCCTGACTTTTTCCCTAGTGCCATCAGCAGGTTGATGATGTTGGTTCAGAGTCTCCATAACTTTTAGATAGATTGACACACTTTTTAAAATCTATTTTCAATTGATCAAACAAGTCCTAAATACATAAATTAGCATCTACAGTTGTTTGTAGACTAGACCTCTATCATCTAAAGGGATGTGACTATCAACTGCTGTGTAGTAGCTAAACAGAGGGAGCCTGTTAACAACATTTCTCATGGACTGCCCACAGGGAGTCCAGGGGCGACTCTGATTCTGTCAACAACAGTGAATGAGGCCGGAGACGCGCATTCATAAATAACTTCTTTTGTTTCTGACCTGCAGGAGTCTCAAGTTAATGTCAGTTTGGGAGTTAATGGGTATTTTTCATGCTCAGCTCATTTACTGGTCTTTTTGCTCTTTCATGAGAATTGGGACAAGGCTGTGTTTTGAGGGTTTTTTGATTTTTACTCTCCAATTATGTTGGGAAAATACATTTTAAAAGTTACAGGGCCAACCTCCTAGTGATTCATGTATTATAATGTTATTATTATTATTTTAATGTAGATGTCAACTGGAATGGAAATCAGTGTCATTGATGTCAGGGGTGCCGCAGGTATCTATTCTTGGTCCCGTTTTTTTCCCCCTTTTTATGCTTCCTTTAGGAAACATTAACAGTCAATTTAATGGGGTGTCATATCGGCTTTACAATACCTAAATCTACCCATCCTTGAAGTTCTTAAAACATATTTTTATAGGAAAGCCTTTTCTGATGCAGGATTTGTAACCTATGTGTTGTTTTATTTGTGTCTGTTACGTATGCAGAGAGGGAGGTGAAGATTGTCTGGGAGTGAAGGCGGAGAGACGTGAAATGTCTGCAAATTAAAAGTCTGTGGTTTGCTGCCTTGTGACCCTGTTAAGATGATATCAAACATTTTATTTTCAGACTGATATCAGTGTCCTTTTGCTCGCTCATTGCACTTTGGGAACTTCTGTAATACAATGCACGGGTCCATATGGTGTATTTGCATATATTACCATGCAGCAGATTTAAAGACATGATTGCGAGTATTTTAGCGTGAGACAGGACTGAAAACCAGAGGAAAACACAGGATTTATCTAATAATGAGTGCAGCCTCTCCCCCTCTCCCAGTCGTGTGTCCCTGTGGCTTCCTTATAAGTGGCTGCAGGTGAGTGTGCACAATTACCCCCGTCTTTGCCATTTTGGGGTGAGTGGGCGGATAAACAAGCGGCGTACGGCGCAACTAATTGTTCCATTACATGAAATGGAAAGTGCAGGAGGGCTAATCAGGCAGCTTTGTTGCAAATAACATGCCAGAGAAATGTCTGTGTTCTGCCTGATGGTGTTTTGAGTTTTGATGACTGAAAGCTGCCACCCCGCCAACAGTCCACCTGCGCTCTTTGGGAAAAACAGAAAACATAAATGATGCTTGTGCCAGTGGATAACATTTTCTTATATGCAGTATATTATGTACTTCACTGATTTGAGGAAGGTTGTTCATAGATTCACTGTTCAACTTATTTGCCTGTTTGTGAAAGCTATTTTTTGGTTGAATTACCACTGCTGACATGAACACATTTACAGACTCATTTCTGAAGCACGAATTCCAAAGTTTAAAGATGGCTAAATCACTAATAAGGGCCTGAGCACTGACCTCGGCGCGAGGACCCTGTTGAAACTGAAGGAATCATTTTTTTTCTCATTATTCCTCCAATTGAATTGCCTTTTGGGGGCTGTATCATATTCAAAAACTCACCAAATTTGGCAGCCGCATCACTCATGGTAAAAATTTGCATGTATTGTGGTTGCAGCCCCCACAGCATGAGTCACCGACATGCACAAAAGTGCACGTGTATCATGTCCACATGCACAAAAAAGGACCTATAGCCTAAACCCAACAGGAACTCGACCATCTTCCCCATGTGTTGTATTTTAATGAATGAAGTTTGTGATCAAAAGTTATCGGTGTCCAGTTCTGATGTCTCACCATGAAACTGTCACAATGTAAACGGGCCAATCTGCACCAGTCACATGACTGTGAGGAGTCATAGTCATAGCATCACCTGGTGGAGACAGGAAGTTATATCAAACTCTTTTCTGCACTGTGCGAATCCTGTGAAAATTCTCATCCTTATTGACTGGCCAGCATCCGGCTCACGTGGGGGTGTGAGGGCCCATCAAACGCTGCTTGCAGCTTTAATACTCTGTTGTATTTTATCCATTCTTAATCACACAAAAAGAGTCCTGACGTGTTAGGTCCACAGTGACAATGCACTTCAAGAAGCCTTCAGTGTGTATATAGTATGTCACTCATTGCAGCAGTACTGCCAAAGTCTTTGTTTTGTATACTTTTTGGATGGCAATGTTCTTCTATTGCACGGAGGAATGATGGCAAAATGTAAGTGTAAGTGTCTTAATCTTTTAACAGGCACACCAAGAAATACATCAGCCAAGCCTCATTATATTATTATATTAAGATTATGTACTAGAGGGAATATGATCTTGCGGGATCTCGCAGTGAGAAAAACAGAAGAACTGTCAGTTTGTGAACATCAGTCTGCTGCTGGCCAACATTAATCTGAGGAGATAGAAAGTTTACCTCTGTTTGGCAACACTGTCAGTTGCTCCATCTTGTAGACTATTCATCTTCTCTTTATCCTGTTCTTGCAGTCTATTAATAACAGCGACTTCATGCAAACATGTGGCTGAGTGTGTGGCTGTGATCAGCACTGTTGTGGCTGTGACATTATTGTCAGTGTGTCTGCTGTGCACATGACATGACCATCATCCAGAGCATGTGAACCGGATATGTGCCGGTCTGTGGTCTGTGGTCTGTGGTCTGTGGTTGATCTTTTTTTAATTCAGTTCATAAAAAGAGCGTGTGCAATGACATTGATCATTTACATGAAATGAAAACATGGTTGCACCAGATTCTTTCTGATTTTTTTCTTTCTACCTGTAGTTCTAAACTACAACACCCAACAGTTCCAAGTTGAGAGTTGGTTTGGTCTGATCACTTATGCCCTACCATTACAGCGTTTCCTGTATTATTAGTTGTTACATTCAAGCCTGGACTCTAATGATAGAGTCTCCCACAATTAAAATCTCAGGTTGCCAGTTTTGAGCCAAGATTTAATAAGCTGG